>JARQOC010002783.1:0-21844 GCA_033576535.1 Allobates femoralis | reverse complement strand
CACCGGTGTCCGCCTGACAGTTGCCACAGGTCCGGGTACCAGGACCTCCTGGGCCAATCTGGAGCCACTAGAATGGCTACTCTGCATTCCATCCTGATTTTCCACAGGACCCTGGGAATCAGAGCCAGAGGCGGGAACACATATGGCAGCTGGAAGCTGGACCAACTCAGGATCAGGGCGTCTGCCCCCAGAGACTGAGGATCCCACGATCTTGCCATGTATTGGGGCACCTGATGATTCAGCCGTGAGGCCATCAGATCCACGTCCGGAGTGCCCCATCTGCCGCAGATGTCCCGGAAGACGTCTGGATGTAGAGACCACTCTCCGGCGTCCATCCCCTGTCGGCTCAGGTAGTCGGCCTCCCAGTTCTCGACCCCTGGGATGTGAACTGCGGAGATCAGGCAGCCGTTTTCCTCCACCCAGGCTAGAATGCGGTGGACTTCGGCGAGGGCCTGAGCACTTCTGGTCCCTCCCTGATGATTTATGTAGGCGACGGCCGTCGCATTGTCGGACTGCACCCGAATGGGGTGTCCTGACAGGAATTTCTGAAACGCCAGGAGCGCCAGATAGACCGCCTTGATCTCCAGCACGTTGATCTGCAATGCCGACTCCGACTGAGTCCAGAGGCCTTGAGCCCTGTGGTGCAAGAACACCGCACCCCAGCCCTTCAGACTGGCGTCTGTGGTCACCACTAACCATGACGGTTTTAGGAAGGACCGGCCTCGTGACAGGTGACGTGGCTGGAGCCACCACCGTAGGGAGTCCCTGGTCGGTTGTGACAGTGTCACCAGCCGATTCAGCGAGATCGTCCTCTTGTCCCATCTGCGAAGAATCTCCAGCTGGAGAGGTCGGAGGCGAAACTGTGCGAACGGCACCGCCTCTATCGCCGCTACCATGCGTCCCACCAGTCTCATCAATACCCGTAGGGATGATTGTGGTGACAGGAGGACATTCTGCACTCCTGAGTGGATCGCTAGCTGCTTGGCTTGACGTAGGAACACCAGGGCTGAGTCCGTGTGGAAGTCCATGCCCAGATACGTCAATGACTGGGTCGGAACCAGGGTCGACTTTTGAATGTTGAGAAGCCACCCGAACTGTTCCAGAGACTTCATGGTCGCCTCCAGGCTCACCCGACAAAGGTCTTCCGATGGCGCCCTGACCAGCAGGTCGTCCAAATAGGGTATGACGGCGTGTCCCTGCACATGCAGGAGAGCCATCATGGAGGCCATCACCTTTGTGAACACCCGCGGTGCCGAGGCTAGCCCGAATGGCAGTGCCACAAATTGGAAGTGCTCTTCCCCCACTGCGAATCTCAACCAGCGCTGATGAGCTGGTGCAATGGGCACGTGAAGGTAAGCGTCCCTGATATCGATGGACGCTAGGAAGTCTCCCTGCGACACAGCCGCGATCACGGAGCGCAGGGATTCCATGCGGAACTTCCGAACCAACACGTGACGGTTGAACAACTTGAGGTCCAAAACCGGGCGAAAAGAGCCGTCCTTCTTTGGGACAATAAAGAGGTTGGAGTAAAAACCCCTGAACCTCTCTTCCGTGGGCACTGGGACCACCACTCCGTCTCTGCGGAGTCCCTCCAACACCAGGTGAAAAGCCTGAGCCTTTTCTGGAGATGGAACCGACCGATGGAATCGGGGTATTGGTTTTGACGTCAGCTCTATCCTGTAACCTCTTGAGACTACGTCTCGAACCCACTGGTCTTGAACGTGAAGGAGCCACCTGTCCTGAAATCGAGACAGGCGTCCCCCCACCTGTGGGGAGGCAGGACGAGAGAGCGAGTCATGTAGAGGCGGGCTTGGGGGTGGCAGCCGCTGCCCCCGCCGGCTTCTTCTGACGACTCTTGGAACGCCACTGAGTAGCAGGCTTGCCCCCTCGGTCCGAGCGAGCGGACGTCGTTGATGACTGTGAGCTGGAGCGAAAGGACCACTGCTTAGGGTTCCTTTTCACGGTATACCGTGGCTTAGGCTTATTCTGCGGTATCTTAGACTCAGCAGAATCCTTTATCAACTTGTCCAGCTCGGTGCCAAAAAGCCTGTCACCAGCGAATGGAAGATTCTGCAAAATCTTCTTAGATGTGGTATCTGAGTCCCAAAGACGCAGCCACAATAACCTGCGGATCGCAATTGCATTGGCAGAGGCCACAGCAGAGCGAGTGGCAGTTTCCAAAGTTGCCGTCCTGGCGTAATCCGCATAAGCCCTTGCTCTGTCGGTAAGCGCCAGGACCTCAGGACTGGACCTAGCTAGTTCAGTGATACCATCCAAGCAGGTGGTAATCGCTTGTAGGGTCCAGACCGCGGCAAAATTAGGGGCAAAGGAAGACCCCACAGCCTCATAGGAAGACTTGGCGAGTTGCTCGACCTGTCTATCAGTAGCATCCTTCAATGAGGAGCTATCAGAGGCAGAAAACAAGGAGCGTGCAGCAATCCTGGTCATGGAAGCGTCCACCTTTGGAGACTGCGACCATTCCTGAAGCACCTCCTGGGGAAAGGGAAAGCGATTGTCCTTGGGTTTACGGACATAACGCCGCCCAGGATGTAACCTGGGTGCTCTAATCACCCTTCCAAAATTAGTGTGGTCCATGAAGGATCCACTTGGTCTGGCCTCCGGCCGCAGCCATTGATAGACCTCCTTGGGGTGTACAGTCACCTCCTCAGGAGGAATGACAAGACGCAATGTCTCATTGATGGAGGACACCAGATCCTCCACCCCATCTGGAGGTTCAGACACAGACCCGAGAGTCGAACCCCCATCATCTTCCTCACCATCAGAGGAACGCTCCTCCTCAGAGAGAGCCTGGAGCTCGGGAGAAGCCTCACGAGCTCGCTTAGAGGGTCTCACAGTAGAAGTAAGAGACACCCGGGGGTAACTGGGAGGAGTAGCTGGGTTTTCCAGTCTCCTATGAAGTGCCTCCAGGGATTGCGACATGGAGGACATCTGGGACAGCAGGGATTCATTGATCCTATTCTGCGTTTCCCATGGCCCTGGGATCACCTGAACCTCAGGGTATAATCCCGGATTTGCAGACTCAGTAGTGGCAGTCCGGGTCTCTGGGCGTCCACAGTTATTGCAGGACCCCTCCACCAGTGTCCCTTTGCATGTAGCACAGGTAATGGTGACCACCGCCGCCTTAGCAGCATGCTTCCCAACTGAGGACATCGCCACAGTGGGGAGAATATAAGCCAATTTGCCGTTCACAAAAACAAACCGGGAAACCCGGTAGCTTACCGACCGCAGTAAAGCGGTAGGAGGAAGCGGTGTGTGTGTGTGACCTCCGCGAGTTCCGGTCTCCCCTGAAGTGCCGATAGATCCCAGCCGGGAAGAGGAGAAGATGGCCGCCGAGAGCAAAGTCGTGGGCGGCGCCGAGAACACGCGGGAAGCACACACACACGCCCATCGGTGACGTCACCGCAAGGGCTGCTTCCCATCCTCCAGGCAGCCTCATTAATGGAGGTGACTAGAGCCCGCAGCGCGGGAAAGTGTGAATAGAACATACACACACAGACTGTCAGTATATACAAACACCTGCAGTCCACAGCCGCAGCCCCTGTGATACACAGGGCGGTCAGCCAGGGTCACCCCAGCACAGGGCACACCGACAGAACCGCGGACCCGAGGGTACGCGCGGTCTGAGTGTCAGGACACATAAAGTGTCCGACACTACCCCCAGGCACACAGGAGACGCACGGGCCTCAGTGCCTGTCCGGTCTGTAAGCACCATTTAGGGAGGCCTCGGACGGGGGTGCAGCACCAGTCTGGAGTGTAAGCACCATTTAGGGAGGCCTCAGACTGGGCTGGCTCCAGTCCGGTCTGTAAGCACCATTTAGGGAGGCCTCGGACGGAGCGGAGCTGTGCAAGGCTCCCAACTCCCATTCTCCAGAGCCCCCAGAAGGGATGGAAAAAAGGAGTGCGACAGCGTACCGGGAGAACACAGAGTGTCCAGGCATTTTGCCCTCCGGTACCTCCACCTGCGTGTTCCACAAAGGGTGAGCGGGGAGACTGTCGAGGGTCCCCGACGGGGACCATTTTACCTTGTCTTCAGACGCCATCACGTAAGCTGTGAGAATGCAGTGAAGTGCAAGCAAAGCGTGATCCTCCGAGCACACTAAGTTTAAAACTGAGGATGTCTCCTACGGTGGGGGTTTATAAGCGGAGGAGGCGGTGTCTACAAACTTGTAGTACCTAGTGTGACCTCCGGAGGGCGGAGCCCTAAACCCCATTGTCTGGGTCTCCCATTATGATGACCAGAAAACTTTCTTTTTCTTCCCTTCGTCACACAATCCCTTTAAAAGGCCTTACTAAAAGGAGTGTGGCTCACTGGGTAATAATGCAGACCAGCCTAAACACACGCCCCCAGGGAGCCCCGTGAACACCAGCTCCTTAGTATAACAGGAGCGAAGTGCACAACTTTACATGGGACAGCATTTAAAATCCTCCTTATTGATGAGGGAAAGACTAAGATAATTTGGTTATTTCAGCGACTCCCTTAGCAAGCAGGGGTTAACAGAATACAGAATAGACTTGTGAATGTCACAGAAATAATTGCAATCCTCCTGTAATTCCATTGAGAATTGAATCTAAAATTGGAATACCCAGTCTACAGCGCCGTATCCAGGGCCTGCTAGTTTCATCACTTGCTAATTTGTGATTAGGAAATTCATACCAGAGCCCGGTGCCCCCTCCCAACGTGTAGGCGATAGGAGACAGGTGAAGAAAAAAGGGAGAACCCCACAATAAAGGTAATACTATACTGGATCTGTGACAGCTGCACTAAAAATGTCACATTCCCTCAGCGGTGATGAATAACAGTGTAATGTCATAAAGATGACAAAGCGGAAGAGAAAGTTAACCTCCATTAACATTTAACTTTTTTTTTTCCATCACAGTAAAACTCAAACATTATACATATACGTACATACATATATAATACATACACACATACATATACATACACACATACATACATACATAAACCCTTGAAATTGTCCCAGAGCATAAGGAACTTCTCACAGGACAATTACTGCAATAACATTGGTTATGTAATGCACATCTACTTACTTTGAGAGTATTGGAACAACAAAGAAGAAACAGAGGTAAAAGAGGCTAATTGGACATACCGTAAATTGCACACAGAACCCCATGGGCTGGTAAAAATTGCTGCCATCTTCCTAAAATTGTGGATAAACAACTATGCTTCAAGCAGGGCTGTGCAATCAGTAAGCAAAACATCTGACCCCGACACCACCAAAATGGACACCCAATCCATAACTCCAACTCCATAACATGCCTGTGAAGTCAGCAAGCCACTTCTCCGACTCAGACTCCACCCAAAATGGGTACAGACGTCAAAACCACAGCCCTAGCTTCAAGCATATGATGCTCGTTCAAACTCACCTGTGGCAAGTAACATGTGAGGGCAATATAAAAATCACACATGAAACTAGCTAAAAAGGGGAGAAGCTGACTCAATCTTGGCAGTGTGTGCGCGTGTGTACCACAGTAAGCATGGAGAACAGAAAGAGAACTGTATGAGGACTTGAGAACCAAATTTATTGAAAAATACCAACACTGTCAAGGTTACAAGTCCACCTCGAGGTCTTTGTTACTTTGTCCACAGTGCGTAACATAATCAAGAGGTTTACAATATGGAACTGTAACGAAACTCCCTGGATGTGGACGACAGGAAAAAAAATTGGTGAAAAGTTGCAAAGCAGGCTAGTCCGGATGGTGGATAAGCAGTCCTAATAGTTCCAAAGAAAATCAAGCAGTCCTGCAGGCTCAGGGTGCATCAGTGTCAGCAAGAAATACCTGTCTGCATTTATGGTAAATGACATTAAATGCTACGGCAGGAGACCCAGGAGGACCCACTGCTGACACTGACATTGAAAATCTAGACTGCAGTTTGCAAAAGAACATACATGATGAAGCCAAAATCCTTCTAAGAAAGCATCTTGTGGATAGAGGAGACCAAAATAGAGCTTTTTGGTAAAGCACACGGTCACGTACCCACTTATCAGCTTTTTTGGGGGTGAACTTGCAAGGGTTAATTTTTCTCCTCTCACTCAACCCCTGGTTCTATGTTGAAAAGTTAGCATAAATCACACCCCTAACAGTCCACACAACCCCAGCTACACAACAAGCTGCCACCACTCGTCAAACACACTGCGTGAGGTGTCCCAGATATACAGTCCTGTCTGCCACTCAGATCACACACGCCAAGGCTATGCCTTCTTTTAGAGCATACAAGGATCAAACTTAAAGTTTTCATCTTTAATATAAAAGCTGCAGTGCTTACAAAAAAAAAAAATTATAAAAAAATAACAGGTATGCAAAACAGTTATAAAATAAAATTTGAGAAAGTTATAGAAATACCTAACTTCTAGGCTAGCGTTATTCCAGTTTCAGAAAGCTGGGTTTGCTTCCAAGGTCATGGGTCTCTCAGCAAGGACAATCACCCCAAACATGCTTCAAAAAGCACCCAGTAATGGTTGGAAATAGAGCACTGAAGGGTTCTGAAGTGGCAGAAACGAGTCCAGATCTAAATCCCACTGAACAACCTGAACAGAGATCTTACAGTTACTGTTAGAAGGCACCTTCAAATATGAGAGACCTGGAACAGTTTGTAAAAGTAGAGTGGGCCAAAATTTCTGTTAAGAGGTGTAAGAATCAGGTTGATTGTTAACGATTGATTGGAGTTATTTATTTCCAAGGGGTGTGCAACCAAATGAGTTGAGGTTGGAAACAATTTGGGGTGTTTTGTGTGAAGTGATGTCACACTTTTTTTCCTCAGTTTTTTAGTGTCATTCCGATACATAGAATGGAAATAATCAAGTGTATGACAAAACGTGTAACTGGAATAATTTTCTGGGAGAAATACTTTATTTTCTGGAATAATCTCAAGAGTGCCAATACTTTCGACCATTACCGTATATACTCGTGTATAAGCCGACCCGTGTATAAGCCGACCCCCCTACTTTTGCCCCCAAAAACTGGGAAAACGTATTGACTCGCGTATAAGCCGAGGGTGGACTCCAGCACAGGTATACAACCCCCAGCAGTGAGGTATACAGCAGCCTCCCCAGTGGTAGTATACAGCAGCAGCCCCAGTGGTAGTATACAGCAGCCCCAGAGGTATATACAGCCCCATATGCAGCCCCAGAGGTATATGCAGCCCCAGAGGTATATGCAGCCCCATATGCAGCCCCAGAGGTATATGCAGCCCCATATGCAGCCCCAGAGGTATATGCAGCCCCATATGCAGCCCCAGAGGTATATGCAGCCCCATATGCAGCCCCAGAGGTATATGCAGCCCCATATGCAGCCCCAGAGGTATATGCAGCCCCATATGCAGCCCCAGAGGTATATGCAGCCCCATATGCAGCCCCAGAGGTATATGCAGCCCCAGAGGTATATGCAGCCCCATATGCAGCCCCAGAGGTATATGCAGCCCCATATGCAGCCCCAGAGGTATATGCAGCCCCAGAGGTATATGCAGCCCCAGAGGTATATGCAGCCCCAGAGGTATATGCAGCCCCATATGCAGCCCCAGAGGTATATGCAGCCCCAGAGGTATATGCAGCCCCAGAGGTATATGCAGCCCCAGAGGTATATGCAGCCCCATATGCAGCCCCAGAGGTATATACAGCAGCAGCAGCCCCAGCCCCAGGGCTGTATACAGCAGCAGCAGCCCCAGCCCCAGGGCTGTATACAGCAGCAGCCCCAGGGCTGTATACAGCAGCAGCCCCAGGGCTGTATACAGCCGCAGCCCCAGGGCTGTATACAGCCGCAGCCCCAGGGCTTTATACAGCAGCAGCCCCAGGGCTGTATACAGCCGCAGCCCCAGGGCTGTATACAGCCGCAGCCCCAGGGCTGTATACAGCCGCAGCCCCGGAGGTATACAGGCCCCCCATCAAGTTCCAGGGCCCCCCCCCACTTGCGCGCCAGCCTGTAAGGTAAATTCATACTTACCGGTGTCCAGTCGCGCCGCCCGCAGCTGCCGACATGACGATTCCGGGCTCCATTCAGCGTGTCTTCCCGCGGCTTCCTGTAGTCGCGGGCAATGACGTCATTGCCCGCGACTACAGGAAGCCGCGGGAAGACACGCTGAATGGAGCCCGGAATCGTCATGTCGGCAGCTGCGGGCGGCGCGACTGGACACCGGTAAGTATGAATTTACCTTACAGGCTGGCGCGCAAGTGGGGGGGGGCCCTGGAACTTGATGGGGGGCCTGTATACCTCCGGGGCTGCGGCTGTATTTTTTTTTTTTTTTTTGATACTCGCGTATAAGCCGAGGGGGGACTTTTCAGCCCAAATTTTGGGCTGAAAAACTCGGCTTATACGCGAGTATATACGGTACTGTATGCACAGTACATTAATAACACACACAGTATGAAATGAAGATACCAAGTGTTGAGAAGAGCGGGGTACAATGATCTCAGACTTTCTAAGCACAGCTCAAGTGGATCAAACGAGAAGATGACTGCCCCTCCATTTGTTCTTTCATACACAAGTGTGAATGAGCCTTAACCCCTTCATGACCTTGCCATTTTTTGCAATTCTGACCAGTGTCCCTTTATGAGATTATAACTTGGCAACGCTTCAGCGGATCCTAGCGATTCTGAGATTGTTTTTTCGTGACATATTGGGCTTCATGTTACTATTAAATGTAGGTCGATAATTTTTGCCTTTATTTATGAAAAAATCCAAAATATGGCAAAAATTTTGAAAATTTTGCAATTTTCAAATTTTGAATTTTTCTTCTGGTAAACCAGAGAGTTATGTGACACAAAATAGTTATGAAATAATATTTCCCACATGTCTACTTTACATTAGCACAATATTGGAAAAAAAAAAATTTTTGTTAGGAAGTTATAAGGGTTCAAAGTTCATGAGCAATTTTTCATTTTTCCACCAAAATTTACAAAACCATTTTTTTTAGTGACCACATCCCATTTGAAGTCCCTTTGAGGGGTTTACATGACAGAAAACACCCAAAAGTGACACCATTCCAAAAACTGCACCCCTCAAGCTACTCAAAACTACATTCAAGAAGATTATTAACCCTTCAGGTGCTTCACAGGAACTAAGCAAATTGGAAACAAAAAAATGGATATTTTAATTTTTCTAACAAAAATGTTCTTTTATCCTCAATTTTTTCATTTTCACATGGGCAACAAGATAAAATGGATCCTAAAATTTGTTGAGCAATTTCTCCTGAGTATATCGATACCACATATGTGATCATAAACCACGGTTTGGGCGCACGGCAGGGCTCTGAAGGGAAAGAGCGCAATTTGACTTTTGGAGCTAATTTTCCATTCAGAAAGTGAAATGGCGCTCCTTCATTTCTGAGCCCTGCCGCGCGCCAAAACAGTGGTTTATGACCACATATGAGGTATCGGTGTACTCAGGAGAAATTGCCCAACAAATTTTAGGATGAATTTTATCCTGTTACCCATGTGAAAATGAAAGAATTGAGGCTAAAAGAACATTTTTGTGAAAAAAAAAGTACTTTTTCCATATTCACAGATCAATTTGTAAAGCATGTGGGGGTTCAATATGCTCACCACTCATCTAGATAAGTTCCCTGGGGGGTCTAGTTTCCAAAATGGGGTCACTGGTGGGGGAGTTCCAAAGTTTAGGCACACAGGGGCTCACCAAACGCGACATGGTGTCCGCTAACAATTTGAATGGAAAATCACCTCAAATTGTTAGCGGACACCATATCGCATTTGGAGAGCCCCTGTGTGACCCCATTTTGTAAACTAGACCCCCCAGGGAACATATCTAGATGCATTGTGAGCACTTTAAACCCGCAGGTGCTTCACAAATTGATCCGTAAAAATTAAAAAGTACTTTTTTTCCTCAAAAAGTTTTTTTTTTTCATTTTCATGAATTAATTTGTGAAAAACCTGGGGCTTCAATATGCTCACCACCCATCTAGATATGTTCCCTGGGGGGTCTAGTTTCCAAAATGGGGTCACTTGTGAGGGAGCTCCAAAGTTTAGGCACACAGGGGCTCACCAAACGCGACATGGTGTCCGCTAACAATTTCAATGGAAAATCAGCTCAAATTGTTAGCGGACACCATGTCGCATTTGGAGAGCTCCTGTGTGCCTAAACATTTGAGCTCCCCCACAAGTGACCCCATTTTGGAAACTAGACCCCCCAGGGAACATATCTAGATGCATAGTGAGCACTTTGAACCCCCAGGTGCTTCACAAATTGATACGTACAAATTAAAAAAGAAAATTTGTGTGAAAAAAAAGTATGTTTACCTTATTACGGATAAGTTTGTGAAGCACCTGGGGATTTAATGTGCTCACTATGCATCTAGATAGGTTCCTTGGGGGGGTCTAGTTTCCAAAATGGGGTCACTTGTGGGGGAGCTCCAATGTTTAGGCACACAGGGGCTCTCCATACGCAACCTGGTGTTTGCCAACAATTGGAATGGTTAGCGGACACCAGGTCACGTATGGAGAGCCCCTGTGTGCCTAAACATTTGAGCTCCCCCACAAGTGACCCCATTTTGGAAACTAGACCCCCCAGGGAACATATCTAGATGCACAGTGAGCACTTTGAACCCCCATGTGCTTCACAAATTGAGACGTATAAATGAATAAAGAAACTTTTTGTGAAAAAACATACTAGTCTAGTAGTTAAAATTCGCAGCATAGGGGACCCAATACATTTGGGTCTCTCCATGCTGAGGATTCCAGCCCCCTAGCTGCCATGTTGTATCTGGCTGGCAACCAAAAATACGGCAAAGCTCCATGTCATTTTATTTGTAGAATTTTAAAAAAAAAATGACATGGGGCTCTGCCATATTTTTGGTCCAGCCAGGTACAACTTGGCAACTACGGACTGCCACCAGCCCCCAGCTGCCTCATTGTACCTGGCTGGAACCAGAAATACAGCGAAGCCTATTTTTTTTTTATTTCTAGAATTATTTCTAGAAAAAAAATGACATAGGGCTCCGCCATATTTTTGGTCCAGCCAGGTACAACTTGGCAGCTACGGACTGCCACCAGCCACCAGTTGCCTCGTCATACCTGGCTGGAACCAAAAATACAGCCAGGTACAACTAGGCAGCTGGGGGCTGGAATCCTCAGCATAGAGAGGCCCAAGCGTTCTGGGCCCCCCATGCTGCGAATTGCAGCCCGCAGCCGCCCCAGAAAATGGCACATTCATTGAAGCACCATTTTCTGGCGCTGTACCCACGCTCTTCCAGTTGCCCTGGTACCGGTGGCTAACTGGGTAATAAAGGGGTTAATGCTAGCTTTTTATTGGCAGCTGGCACTAAGCCCGAGATTCATAATATAGGGCCAATGTTAGACCCGCCATTAGGAATCTCTAGTACGGTAAATAGAGAAAAATCTTTTTATTTGAAAAAAAAACACAGACACAATTCGGACTCCATCTTTATTATAAAAAGATCCGACGTAGTCCACAACGAAGGTCCCACGACGCCCGATCGCTCCGACGTAGTCCACAACGAAGGTCCCACGCCCCTCGATCGCCTTTGCTTTCAGATCGCTACTCTGGAGCCCAACCCGCCAGCATGGTGATCGAGCTGCAGAAAGTGATCTGACACCCCGGGCGCAGTGACCCACTATGTGCATCACTGCACCTGGGCTGCCAGATCGCTTTCCGCAGCTCGATCCCCATGCATGGGGATCGAGCTGCGGAAAGCGATCTGGCAGCACAGGCGCATTGACCCACTATGTGCATCACTGCGTCCGGGCTGTCAGATCGCTTTCTGCAGCTCGATGCCCATGCAGGGAGATCGGGATCCTCAGGATCTAGCTGTAGAAAGTGATCTGGCAGCTCCAGCACAGAGCTGTCAGATCCGGAGGCGGTGAAGAGGAGGAGAAGGAGCGGGACGCAGTGGAGACAGAGAGGCCGCCGGAGGGGTGAGTGGGAGAGGCGATCGCCACTCCGGTGATCGGGGGGGCAGGAAGGGGGAAGAGGGGGGGTGACAGGAGAAGTAGGGGGGCACTTAGGAGGAAGCGGGGTCAGGCAGGAGGAAGCGGGGGCAGGCAGGAGGAAGTGGGGGCAGGCAGGAGGAGGCGGGCGGCAGGAAGAGGAAGCGGGCGGCAGGGACAGGAAGCAGGCGGCAGGAAAAGGAAGCGGGGGGGTAAGAAAGATGAAGAGGGGGCAGGAAAGAGGTGGGGGGCAGTTGAGGCAGTTAGAGGATGACAGGGGAGAAGATTGGAGGGTAGGGATAGCAGCGGCAGGCAGGGAAGCATTACAGGCGCGGTGATTTTCACTTTCACTTTTGAGTGCCAATCACCGCGCCTGTAGCCGGGGGGGTGGGGGTGGGGGCAAATCGACCCCCCCTGGGGTGTTGTACAACTCCCCATGCACCTGCAGGCCGAGTGACAGGTCAGTGACACCCTCACTCGACCTGCAGGAGCCCGATCATTCCATGGCCCAGGGGGTGGCCAAGGGTCTGGAAGGGGTTAAGATTCTGCTTCCAAACACCAGCTATGGAATGGGAACCCTACACAATTCTGTCTTCCAGGTTCATGTGACTTGGGAGGCAGGTGGCAACCAGAGCACAATCTTAAGTGCTATTCCCTAGAGTGCTGGGGTGCTGAAGTGCCGAGTGTCAAGAATATTCACATGATCGCGAGAGACGGCTGCTGTCAATCATCGAAGCTACGGCCCGGAAGCTTATAAATAATGAATGGTGGACATGGTAGCTTTTATTCAGCCTGTTTAGCGTATAAAGCATAATCATCTGCAAGTAAAGTTAACCTTTCACCACTGCAAAACATGAACAAGTAACACCATTGGAGATAAGGAAATGTGTCTCGTCTAGGGATAGCTATTCAGTAGATGAGAGATAAACCATAAGTGGCACAAGTTCTACATTTCCAGGGGCAGTACACTACTACATAACCCTTGAGTAGCCTACATTTGCTTAGTTTGGGTATGTGCGCATGTTGAGTATTTGGTTGCCGAAATTTCTGCACCAAATCTGTGACCAGAGATCACGTACTCCACGGCAGGGGGAGAATACATGATAAACTTCCTACATATCATATAGGGTGGCACATCTACAATTGATGAAAAAAGGTCAAATGAACCTTTAATCACCCAAACCAGCTACACTTCTGACCTTCCGGAAGGGCTCCATAGGAAGAGCTGAAGAGACGTTCGTATTAGGGTTTAATTTTTGATCTGACTTTAGTAACCAACAGTTGAACACAAGGTGTATGTCCTCATAAGTCGGGTACTGCCTGTATAAAATCTTTTCTGTTTCAATATTTTTATTAATAGAGTATCTCACACAATGTACAGAGCATTAAATATCAATGGGCTCTATGGGAAACCTCTACATTCATAAGTAAATAGGGTATCAGAAGTGAATTAGAGAGGGGGTGTGAGCAGGAAATCTAAATCGCAAGTAGAAAATGGATATAATTTGTAAATATGTTATTTAGTCTTAAAACAGGTTTGGGTCATTCCATGTCAAGTGAACCAATGATTATTACCTCTATATTTTTAATTCTTTTGAGATTTTGTTATTTGATAATAGCATGTCAGACAATGCAAAATGTGAAGAGAAAAATTTTTTAAAAAATTTATTTATTTTTTAAATGATTTTCAAAGTTCGGAAAAAGTGTGAATTTCGCTGTTGCCTGCCTTTACGTTTCTCCTCATAACTCAGGCTAGGAATAAGATAGAGAAACAAAATAAACACCAATCTACTCAGAACTGTCCAGGCTTTCATCAGATATGTCACAAGAGGATCTTTGTTAATATTTTACCCATGTGATCGCAAGCGCAAAAGTTTAAAACGCATTTCCGAAAAATCGCCGCGCTTTAAATATTTCAAAAACTGCCCATGTGTCTGCTTTGCTCTTAGCCACATCTGTACCAAATTTCAAGTTGGGATCGCAATGGGATCATATTTTAACATATTTTACTATTAATAGCATCAATGGGTCATTCCATATCAAGTGATCTAAATATGAATATTTTTTTTTACCTGACGTCTTTAGATTTATTTTTTTTTTTTTCCTTTATGAAGTACTACTTTAGTTAATTACAAATTAAAAGTTTGGAATTTTTTTCTTCATCAGTTAATTTTTTACAGATTTTTAAAGTTTAAAAAAAAGGGTGAATTTTGGCCTGGTATGACTTCACATTTTTTTATCTCGGGCTAGAAATAAGATAGAGAAACAAAATAAACACCATTCTACTCAGAACTGTCCAGGCTTTCACCAGATATGTCACAAGAGTATATTTGTTAATTTTAATTTTTTACCCATGCGAATGCAAACGCAACATTTTGAAACGCATTTCCGAAAAAAACGTTTTAATAAAAATTTTCCAAAACTGCCCATGTGTCTTTTATGCTCTTAGCCACATCTGTACCAAATTTCAAGTTGGGATCGTGATGGGATCATATTTTAAAATATTTAACTATGGTTAATCTCATTTTTATTAAATTTTGAAAAAACATATGAAAGACATACATTCAATCTTTTAACAAAATCTTGAGACATATAAAATATACAAAAAGAGAATTCACAAAGTTATTAGTAACTTTAAGATAAGCTGCAAATTTACTTTTGCGCTTATCTCTGGTGCAATATATACTACAATCTAAATATAATTCCAAACACTCAAGTATACAACCTTTCTCAGGGTTTTGAGATGTTCGGATGTCAAGGGGACAAGCAGCCCAGCAGAATGATTTTTATCACTTGGCCCCTTCTAACAGGTTGACCACGTAAGTGGGTCATTACCCGTTGAGGCCTAGTTGGAATAGTCTATCGACTGGTGTACCGGAAAGGAAGGCCGAAATATTAATGATCTACTCACAGCTCAGAGTTTCCGATACCTGTCTAATGTTCACTAGAATTCTGAAGGTATAGGTGTAGAAAAGAAATACCTAGACTGAATGTATCAGATGGGAAGAAAAGAGATAGAAAAGAAGAGAGAGAGAATAGAAACAAAAACCATTAGAAAAAGTTATACTGGGAAAGAAAAGCCACGTAAGAAGAAAAGAAAAAAAGGAGGGGGGGGGGGGACGGGTGAGGTATGGGAAGGAGAAAGGGTACTCATCCCACTGGCTCCCCATCAGCCAGAGGTCGAGCCATATTATCTGTGCTGGAAAAGATACTCCTAAATTCTGCAGAGTCGTGAAAAAGAATCCATTCAACCCAAATCCCTAAGAATTTGTTCCGAGATCCCGACGCATCAGCTGCGAGCTCCTCCATTCGATATGTGTCCATCAATTCTTTGAACCAATCAAGTAGAGATGGAGCCCGGCTTGATTTCCAGAACCTCGGGATCACAGCACGAGCAGCCGAGATGCAAAAGCGGAGAATATCCCTCTTCTGTAGCCCAATAGGACCTGGAAAAATGGATAACATTGCCGATTCTGGGCAGCATTCGGCTTGTTTACCTGTTATCCGGGCGTATGCATTGAAAACCTCAGACCAGAACCGCCGGATTTCCCCACAACTCCACCAAATGTGTATCATTGTACTCTTCTCTTCCCCACAGCGCCAGCAGGTATCAGGGGTTCCAGGGAACATGTTCCGGAGTGTCGTCGGGCACAAGTACCATCTAGTGAGCAGCTTATAGCTTCTTTCTTGTGCAGAACAAGCGCTAGCTAGTGAGTGAGTAAATATAAAGCATTTCTGCCAATTAGCTTCTGAAATGCTACACCCCAATTCCCTCTCCCAAGCACGTTGGAAGTAAAGGGTGCCCTGCTCTCTCATGGACCCTAAGGCCTGGTATAAAACTGATATTTTGCGCCTCGGTGGAGCCTCCAGTTGGAATAACCTCTCCAATACGTTGGGCGTCAATCTTACCCTGCAAGAGTGGTCAGCTGAATATAAGTATGCTCTGTATTGGAGAAATTCGAATCACTTAAGAGGTCTCGTAGGTTTTTTGAGTTGTAGCTCTGCCATCGGGGGCAAACCACCACTGGACAGAGTCTGTCCTACTCGGGTGTCATCCACAATCCGCCAACACAAAAATCTCTGCCTGTCAAATCTGGGTGGGAAAGATGGGTTGGAAAAAAGGGGAGTCAAAGGGCTAAATCTGTCGTTTAAGCGAAGGGTTTTCGTCACTAGGTGCCATACCTTCAAGGTGTTTCTGGTCATGTCTGTCAAAGGTACTAGGTCTGTGGAGTCTTTAGGGGAAATCCAAAGCAGGTGTTTCAGCGGAATCCCCAAACCCTCTTGCTCCACCCCTACCCATTTCTTGGAGGACGCATGATAATGCCAATCTAGAGCTCTAACAAGAGAGGAAGCCACAAAGTACGCTCGTATGTTGGGTAGTCCAACCCCTCCTCTGGTCTTGGGCAAGGATAGGATATTCATTCGCAATCTGGACCTCTTGCCCCCCCAGACAAATCTAAGGATCATGGATTGCATTTTGGAGAGGAAGCCTCTATCCAATAGAACAGGAACTGTCTGAAAAGTATATAAGAGTCGGGGCAAGACATCCATCTTGACTACGTATATTCTCCCGAACCAGGATAGCTTTAATTGTCTATAGGAGGTAAATGCCGATTCCGCGTTAGTCAAAAGGGGTTGATAATTTAAATTGAATATTTGTTTAAGATCTTTTGGTATAAGGACTCCCAAGTACTTAATGGCTTCTACTTTCCATTTAAATGGGAACTGTTTAGATAGATGAGAAACCAATTCTCCAGGCAAAGAAATATTGAGTGCCTCGGTTTTGGAGCAATTCACTTTAAAGTTGCTCAATTGTCCGAACCGTTCAAACTCCATTAAGACCGAAGGGATGGAGACCAGGGGCTGGGAGATGTAAAGTAGCAGGTCATCTGCAAATAAGGCTAAATTGTGATTTGTGATGTCCCAGCTTGACCCCATGGACGCATTCATTGGACCTAAGTGCAAAATATTTAACTATTATAGTGTCAATTCAAAAATCACCAAAAACACAATCAGTCATTTTTTCACAATTGCCCGTCAATAGTTTGAATTTGATATAAAGAAACATAGTCTTGTAACATCTCAAATGAAAGCTGTTACCGTTCTGAGTAAAATGATGCCTCTCCCACTTCATTATCTTATTTCTAGCCTGAGATAAAAAAAATGTAAAGTCATACCAGGCAAAAATTCACCCTTTTTTTAATCTTTAAAAATCTGTAAAAAATTAACTGATGAAGAAAAAAATTCTAAACTTTTAATTTGTAATTAACTAAAGTAGTACTTCATAAAGGAAAAAAAAAAAAAAAAAATCTAAAGACGTCAGGTAAAAAAAAATATTCATATTTAGATCACTTGATATGGAATGACCCATTGACGCTATTACTAGTAAAATATGTTAAAATATGATCCCATTGCGATCCCAACTTGAAATTTGGTACAGATGTGGCTAAGAGCAAAGCAGACACATGGGCAGTTTTTGAAATATTTAAAGCGCGCCGATTTTTCGGAAATGCGTTTTAATTTTGCGCTTGCGATCACATGGGTAAAATATTAACAAAGATCCTCTTGTGACATATCTGGTGAAAGCCTGTATAGTTCTGAGTAGATTGGTGTTTATTTTGTTTCTCTATCTTACTTCTAGCCCGAGATATGATAGAAAATGTAAAGTCATACCAGGCCAAAATTCGCACTTTTTTAAAACTTTAAAAATCTGTAAAAAATTAACTGATAAAGAAAAAAATTCAAAACTTTTTTTTTGTAATTAGATAAAGTTGTTCTTCATATAGAAAAAATTTTTAAAAAATCTGAGGACGTCAGGGAAAAAAAAATATTCATTTTTGGATCACTTGACATGGAATGACCCGTTTGCCAATGAATAGAGGAGCTGCGGATGTCAGCAGGCAGCACTCTCTCCCCCGTGCTGCACCTACAGACCTTGGCCATGGCAGATGGAATGGGACATGCAAATAAATTCACACCCCTCCAGCACGTCCGCGTCGGGTCACCGGATCCGTCCTGCTGATGCTAGGAAATCTGTTGGAGAATGGAAAACCAACAAATACACACACTAAGCATCAGCACACTGCAGGTAATGCATAAATGAATTGCACCATTGCCACACTCAAGAAACAGGATAAGGTTTTATATAAAAAAAAAAAATCAATTTTTTTTTTAGTTTTTCTTTATATAAAAAGAAAATATTCCTGATGTCTTTTATTGTAAAATACTTGTATTGGCCATTGAATAACAATTCTGGAACATCTTTATTAAAACTCTTCTTCATGTGGGGTTGTCCCATCACCCCTCCTAAATAGTTAGGATCGTGACTGGGGTCTAGTAAGTTGTCAATGTATTCAAAAACTTCCAAGAAGAACACAATTCAGTCGTCTGGAGGCACATTCAGGTATCTGGAAATTGCATCCAAGGATGAACCAGACTTGTGCAAGTCCACAATTCTCTTCCTGTTATCTTGACTGATTTCTTTAGATTTTCCCATGATCCTACACAAAGAAGCAGTGTGTTTCAGGTGTGCATTAACAATACCACCACAGGTGTGTCTCCAATTAACTAAGATGTAGCCGATAAACCTATCACAAGCTTCCAAACATATGACATCATATGGGCTGTCCCAAATTGTTTAAAGGCATAGTAATCTTAGTGTATATAAACTTGTGCCTAAGCAGAAAAAACTAATAACACCGTAACTCATTCTCTCCGGCTCATTATTCTGGCATTTGGCAAACATAATCCTAAGGGTAACGTCACATTTGGCCACGCACCAGCGATCCCGACAGCAATACGACCTGGTAGGGATCACTGGTGCGTCGCTGTTGGGATCGCTAGTAAGATGTCAAACAGTCAGATCTCACCAGCGACGCAACAACGATCCACAATGATGCGGAGGTCGTTGGAACCCTGTTTCTCAGTATTGAGGTCGTTGATCATTGTCTCTGTCAAACACACCCATGCATGATGCTGCCCAGCAGGCCCCCATTGATCAAACAATTGTCCAGGCGAGTCTGACACGACCAGCGATTTCACAGCAGGGGCCTGGTCGCTGCCAAGTGTCAAACATAGCGAGATCGCTGGCGAGGTCGCTGTTGTGTCACCAAACTTGTGACTTAGCAGCGATCTCGCTTAGAGTGACGGGGGCTTAACTGACCTAAAAAGGGAAAGGTTTATTCTGATTTAATATCAGATAGTGAGATAAACATGCATATGTGTCTTTTTATATAGTGTATGGAAACTTGTAGTTTTAACTGTAAGTCTGTTAAGTTGGGGTTAGGAGGCACATGACTAGACAGTGCATTAAGGTGTTAACTCAGACAACAATACACAGATATCTGAATTCGGCCTTATTAGAAAAGACGGTGCAGGAAATGATATAATGAATGAAAAAATTACATTGATAAAGAATATAATAATGTTATACACACACATGGTAAACGGGCCACTAGGCGATGTCAAGTAAAATGAAATGACAAGACTGCAGTAAAATGCATCAAAGCAATGGACATCAAAGGAGACTGAAAGAGATCTTCTGAAAAGCTGAATGCCATTTCAGGATCCACCCCAATGTGCTTAAGCACCATAGATTCCTCACTGGCCAATCCATCATACTAATACTACTTGTCTACACAGCATCTAATGGTAATAGCAGGGGAGTAACTAATAGGTGCAGGGTTTAAAATTGCACCCAGGTCCTGGAGCCTCAGGGACCCCAAATGTCCCTTTGACCTATAGAAAATGACTAATGCTATTAAAGACATGCAATACTCGAGGGCCCCATTGGATCTTTTGCATCGGGGCCCATGAGGTTCAAGTTACGACACTGGGTAATAGAGCTAAAACGTGTCAGATGTGATGCGCTACCGGTTCTCCAATATATACTGTTATACAGGACAATATAACGTTGGATAATTCGTTCCCATTTCTGCTTAGCCTATAGTGCCTTACATCTTCATTTTTACCATCCACACCATTTTCAATGCATTTAGTGCAGCAGATTATGATGTTTTTATTGTTGTGAAATATAAGGACAGCTGTTGACCTTTTCAGATTTAAGAAAATATCTTCCTCCCACCAAGACTTATCACTTTCCCCTTTATTGTGCCAGCCAAGTCTATGAGACCTTGGCTGCTTCATACACTGCTGCGGAGGAGGGAGGAGGATCTGGAGTCTCGGTGAGCACAGAACTTGTACAACTCCATATGTTACATCTAGTTATCAGCAGAACAAGATCGGCTCAGTAATTGGGAAAATAACATTTTATAGATGGGGTTTTTAATGAATATAAAAAGTGGGTTCATAAGAGGTACCGAAGATAAGGGACTGGGCTAAATATATTGAAGTGAATGATCTCTGCTCATCTCTTCTATCACCGCTGTTTATTTACCCCATGCCCCACACTGATCATTTTTAATAAAATCTATAAAAAACTTTTATAACATTTTACTATACTATTACGGATGGTGGGATTTAACATATTGATTAAAAGGAAAAATAATGATATAGGGTTATAATTCATATCCAAAAATCACAACTGCTTGCGAGAAACTGTAAAACTTGGACACAACACGCTTTGTTACTGCATGAAACCTTTGATGGTGTTCTGAGCAGCCAACTGAAGCTGGACGGGGACATTAAATCACTAATGTTTTTCTAAATTATTAAAAATTAAGCGGTCAGTTTTGACCTCCCCAAAAAACTGCTGCCAGCTCTAGATATTAGAGACAGAAAAGTGAATGAGAGACTAAAATGTTAATCCAGTGCATAATGTTCTCACAAGCCCTTTCTGGACATTCCCTAATTCTGAAGTGCTCTTGGATCACTACAGTGCAAGCTCCACCACTCGCCAGCCTCCCCACCACAACAACTCCCTCCACAACAGCTCCCTCCACACGCCAGCCTCCCCACCACAACAGCTCCCTCCACACGCCAGCCTCCCCACCACAACAGCTCCCTCCACAACAGCTCCCTCCACACGCCAGCCTCCCCACCACAACAGCTCCCTCCACACGCCAGCCTCCCCACCACAACAACTCCCTCCACAACAGCTCCCTCCACACGCCAGCCTCCCCACCACAACAGCTCCCTCCACACGCCAGCCTCCCCACCACAACAACTCCCTCCACAACAGCTCCCTCCACACGCCAGCCTCCCCACCACAACAGCTCCCTCCACACGCCAGCCTCCCCACCACAACAGCTCCCTCCACACGCCAGCCTCCCCACCACAACAACTCCCTCCACAACAGCTCCCTCCACACGCCAGCCTCCCCACCACAACAGCTCCCTCCACACGCCAGCCTCCCCACCACAACAGCTCCCTCCACACGCCAGCCTCCCCACCACAACAACTCCCTCCACACGCCAGCCTCCCCACCACAACAACTCCCACCACACGCCAGCCTCCCCACCACAACAACTCCCACCACACGCCAGCCTCCCCACCACAACAACTCCCTCCACACACCAGCCTCCCCACCACAACAACTCCCTCCACACGCCAGCCTCCCCACCACAACTCCCTCCACACGCCAGCTCCCCCACAACAACTCCCTCCACACGCCAGCCTCCCCACAACAACTCCCTCCACACGCCAGCCTCCCCACAACAACTCCCTCCACACGCCAGCCTCCCCCACAACAACTCCCTCCACACGCCAGCCTCCCCCACAACTCCCTCCACACGCCAGCCTCCCCCACAACAACTCCCTCCACACGCCAGCCTCCCCCACAACAACTCCCTCCACACGCCAGCCTCCCCCACAACAACTCCCTCCACACGCCAGCCTCCCCACAACAACAACTCCTTCCACAGTCACTTCTCCTCAACCCTTCCTACTACAGTCTGAGCTCCACATCTACAAACATTACAGGGATGAAACACACCAAATTTCAAGTGGAA
>JARQOC010002782.1:0-21870 GCA_033576535.1 Allobates femoralis | reverse complement strand
AGAATCTAATGAGGTATCACTTATGGTACCTTTACACGCCGCCACAACAGGATGGATACAACCCGCTACAGGTTACAAAAGTAGCTTGTCGCGCCAATATCGCCCGTAGTAGCGGCGTCTGAAGACGGGACGACACAGCCGGCTACAGATACCTCTGCATCCGTGCACTGCCCATAAACAGATGGCTACATCGCCGATTGTAGCGAGCTGTATCGGCGTGTAAAGAAGCTACAGAAGGGAACTCTGGACACCCGGCGATGTAGCTGCAACGTGGCTAAGGCGTCACCCATGCTCCGTGATACCGCGCCCCTTCAGCGATCATTGGTGGAAGATGCTGCGTTACGATTGGCCCTTGCCTCACAGCCCTCCATCTTGGATGAGCTGTCCCTTCAGCACTACACATACGCGCCGTATGCACGATCAGATAGTAGTACAATTACGCGGACACACACTTGAACGTAAAATCATAAATGGCCCATGATCTACATACAGTGTGCACATCCTATCAACATGATAACGAATTATGCGGGACACAGCGCACAAGTGTGTGTTACGTACCGCTCTGGCTTATTGCACAGCAGCTGCCGTAGAAGTGTTCCGGGTCTGGCAGTGCGCGCAGCGCGCACACAGATGCACACAATCCCATAGCACATCGGAGGAGATTACCCAGTAGACAGATCAGAGCCGTGTTGTACGGACTGCACTGTGGGTCTTCTGCAGTAGGGGCCGCATAAGTGTGTCGGCCGAGTCACTGCGTGTTGGGCTACTTATAAAGGTGCGTCACCCCCACAGCGGTCGTAATGACGTCATGACGTTGGTTTCATTTTCACTCTGCCTGCAAGGTGCCAGCCCCGCCTCTGCACACACCATAGCAGTCATGGCAGCCGTGCACCGCGCCGCAACATGGGGGATGGCGGAGCTGATCATCCTCATTGATCATTGCGACCGTCGGGACTATTGGGGCCACCATCACCACCGCCACCCCAGGCTGCGCAATCGGTGCACCGTGCGGCGGATCCAGCGGGCCCTGCTCTGCCAACTGGGGGTACAGAGGACAGTCAAAGCGATCCAAAAAAAGATCGCTGACTTGAAGCACAAGTGCCCAGGTCGCATACTGGACATCCGTGCCAGGATTGCCAGGCTGCGTGGTGAGTAATTGTTGCCCCAAAACACACACCGCCACATGTGCATGTCCCACAATACACAAAAAATGATGGAAACATATGACAAGGGACAGTGTGGCCTACACAATCAAACACATCTTCACAGTGTTGTGCTCATCCAGTCAGGCCTAAAAATGTCTCACACGCACAGTCCATGCATACAACATGAGTGTATGCATCCAGCATCACCTGGTTGATGCTAAGTAAGGCTGGGGTCACACACACAGATATCTGCCCACATATTGTTTGCAGATCTCTGTTTGCAGTCAAATCATGGTCACATGTTGACATTTGGAGACAGCCTCAAAATGGAACAATGTGTCCATGCTTTCACTGCAACCAGAGATCTGTCAACAATATCTGGCCACATATCTGTGTGTGTGTGACCCCAGTCTTAGCCGTCAAATACATACCCACACAAGCTCTTTGTAGGACAACAATGTGTAGGCATGATCTTATTACGTCTTTTATGTTCAAATTTCAAACTAGATGCTGAATCCTCATCAGAAGAAGGGCCCCATGCCCCACCCCCAGGTGGCCCATCAAGAACCCCACCACATCAGGCTCAAGTGGCACCCTTGTCCCCAGGGTCAACACCTTCCCCCGGGCCTCAGGAGCCAGACGTCCCGTCACCCACCGGGACAGAGGACGTGGAGGACCAGTCCGCACCTGGCAGCCCGCTGGAGTGTGACCAGCTGTCCCCATCTGCCTGGCTGCTGGAGGAACACATCAACTCCCCACAGGAGGGCGAGGAGCAGCAAGTACCTGGCGGCCCAGAGGAGTCTTTGCCCCGTAGCCCAGGACCACTGTTACCCCTGAACCACATAATGTGGCCACGGAGCCCCAGCCCGGGAGTAACACCACCTCCCACTGTCTCCAGCTCAGTGGCGAGTCCGGGGGTGACCATGTCCCCACACAGTGACTATGGTGGTAAGTGGGTTATGTTGCCACAGACACCCTGCACACTGTTGCTTAAATTTCATCTGGGGCCAAACAATTTATTTAAACAAAGTAAACCATGTTGGTTCACCCTTTTTCCAGATGGTGAACGTGCGGGCTCATATGGATGGAGCTTGACCCCATCTCCCTCCCCGTCTGATGGTGAACTGGATTTGGAGGAACAGGGTAAGTGGATGGTTGCGGCCAGTCATGACTAACCATCAGCAGTGACGACTGTGTACTAAAGTTTGTGTTTACTCCCAATACAGGTGCCCCTACCATGGAGGAATTCATCCAGGCCCATCAGGCATTTGTGGCCCGTTTGACCACGGCTCTACAGCGTGGCCTGCAGGACCTTGGCCGCCTGGCTCAAATGCTGGCGGACCTACACCCACACCATGGTTCACACCCATGAATTTGAGGGATGCATTGTATCCTGGCCAAACATGGCCCCACAAACAGTTGTCCTTGTTGGACCCTAAAATTTTCACACGTTGGCTTGTTGCCTTGCAAAAGTGAAAATATTGTTTTTTTTTTTTTTTGCCCCCGTTGGGCTCTTTTCTTATAGTGTCCCACATTGGGACCATCACAAGTGTGGACTGGCTAGCCCCATCTGGCCTACAACCCCTATACTGTCCCACATTGGGACCATCACAAGTGTGGACTGGCTAGCCCCATCTGGCCTACAATCCCTATACTGTCCCACATTGGGACCATCACAAGTGTGGACTGGCTAGCCCCATCTGGCCTACAATCCCTATACTGTCCCACATTGGGACCATCACAATGTGTGGACTGGCTAGCCCCATCTGGCCTAAGCCTTCCTTGTATGATGGCAAATGTCTGTGACACATGTATGTTTACAATACAATGCTGTTCTAACTTTGTTATACGCTCCTTCATGTGACCTTACTAATATTTGGTGACCAAACCTCACCATAACCTAACTATGTGAGGCACATCACAACATCCCTTTGTGAATGTGCTAAGACATTCCAAATGAACCGATGGTGATCCTGCTGAGCGAGCACTGGCCCATATTGTGTGGCTTGGGGAAACCTATTATTGGCCACAATTACATTCACCCCCAAAAACCCACACAATCCTTATTCTGAAATGAATACACAATTGTGTTAATAAATAAAATTTATTCCAGGCTGGAATTTAAAATAAATTACAAATAATAGAATTTTTGTGGAAAAAAAATTAAAAAAAACCACAAATTGTGCCCAAAACTCAATCAACAAAATATACATATAAAACGCAATTCCTGAAATTATAAAGTCCAGACTGCCAATTCTGTGCATTGGCTACTAGTGTCCAAATTACTCCTCTTCTGTCGGCTCTGACAATGCCGCATCCCCCCTCCTCTGAGGGCAGCCCCGACCTGCCCCAGAACGTCTGGTTGAACGACGATGTGTTGAGGGGGGATGGGGTGACTGTGGCGGGGCCGGTCTTCTCACGGGCCGAGATGGGGCAGCTGGTGAAAGGGGCCACAAGGTGTGTTGCATGGGGGGGGGACGTGGCAGCCCCATTGAAGGGCCCCATCATCGGCAGCATCAGCGGCATTGTGGAAGACCCTCAGAAGGATCTTCTTCTGGAGCGGCTCCATTCCTCGCATTCTGTTGCTCATGTAGAGGGCGTCGGTGTCCATGTGGGTCCGCTGTTCATCCAACAACACGCGTCGGGCCCAGGTCGCCAGCTCCGTCTCAGGTGGTGCAGGACGTCGGCGGCGACGGATCCCGGAGCTGGGACCTGGGCCTGGACCCACATCACTCGCCCCGCCCTCCTGCTCAGCCCCAGATGTCATGGGCTGAGCATCATCAGCAACAGAATCCTCGGCAATGGAGCCGTCCTCTTCTGGGGCCTGTGGGTGGGGAAAAAAAAAAAAAAAAACCATTAGTGGAGGCAATATCAACTGTATACATTCACAACAGGACTCTATATACCACTCCCACACACACCAAGGCCAACTACCAGAATGGAAAATGAGGAATAACACAGTAAAGCAAATAAGGTTCAAGACCCCAACACCAGTGGTTCTCCTGTACACTCACCTCGACCATTCCAGGAGCTCAGCTAAATACATAATTAGTTGTTTGTCACGTAGCCGTAATCCAATATTAGGACATGTCACCACAACACCTTGATACTGGGGGCTGTGCTGGCCAATGACACAAATTGGGCACCTTCCCATTAGGACTCCTTTATGGTGAGAATCCACCCCTCACTCAATTACCTTTAACCCACTGGCAACAAAGCCAACACACATGTGAGACAGCACCATTTACTACATGGTACTATGTGGCTGTTTGAGAACAAACCACCTGCTATCTTGAAACCCTTAAATAACTAACCTAAACATACCAAGATGTTGTGGAAGAAGCAACATTGCAATACGGCTGGAAGCATAGAATAGAAAAGTCTGGCAAGTCATGGAAGGAGGGCAGATAGATTGACACCCCAAGGTGTGCCGCAGCAAGGAGGTAAATATGCCAACACATTTGGTGTGAAGGATTTATCGAAGCACACATGTGAAGGAAACATTGTGGCCCACCACTGTCACACAATTACCCACCTCCTGTGGCGCAGGTAGTGATGCAGCCGGGCCTACATGGGACGCAGCAACGGGGCAGTTGGTGGTCGTTCGATGCGGGCGAACCTCGCCCAGGATGAAGGTGAACAGGGGATAGTACCATAGGGTAGGTGATGGTACCTCCTCTGCTCCAGCCCCTGAGCGACGACGCTGGTACTGAATGTGAGCCCGCATGAACGCCGACCTCATGTTTTTGATCTTAAGTGCCACCATTTGCTGGTCCCACGTCTTGCCTACCCTTGGCTCCAAGCGATTTGCCAGAGCCACAAGACTCCTGTAGGCCTCGGCCCTCGCTGCCCGATTTTTATATTCGGGCAGCGAGCTGTGCCACAAACATTCGTGCCGCTGATACTCCGTGAGAAGCTGGGATTCCAATTCCACAGTACCCGTCGGCATCTGCCGATGAAAAACTAAAAAAAAAAAGAAACCAGTCACAACACAAGGCATACCGACATTTCAAAACTTGCCACAATCATACACATAATCATTAACTTTCTACAGTGATCATCTATGCAGCTATTTTGTGGAGTGAAACTGGCCATGAGTGTGCCATTTTCTCAATCTCAGACCGCTACTAACTCAAACACATGTATGCTGCCAATATCAAGCCCCGGATATCGGTGTCCACCTACAGATGTTTCAAACAGGATTTCTGTCCCCAATGTACCTATTGCAACACACCTTGACACGTTGTGTGCTAACTAGTACCTGGCCAGTGTCCACAATGGTAAGGGGTCACTATATCAGAAAGGCGGGCTGGGTGTGTGCCAACACTGCACATACTACATGTAATGTGCACCCAGATGATCATGTAGGTGTTCCTCCAGACGTGGAAGTCCCATTTTAACACATGTACCCAACATCCCTGGAATGTCCGCCACAATTCTACCACCCCTGAAATGTTGATGTGAAGTACCAGCCAAAGAAATAACACCGTGCTCTTTTACCATTGCCAAAAAGCAGAAGGTGCAATACATACTTACACTATATAAGTAGAGGCACTACCTGGCTACTGGGCGACACAGAATAAGGTTCACATATTTAATATTACGTGTTCAATATTTGCATGCCGCTTCAAACATGGCCATACACACATCGCCTAAGCTGCCTGTGCCAGAACCAGCTGCGTTCATTACATTTTCTTACAAACCGCTAAAGAGGCTTACCGTCAGAGCAACAGAAGTCAAACAGGACACTAGTAGCTCAATGCACATCGACGTCTGGACACGGAGCAGTGGCCATTGACCTGCCTTTATAGTCCGGGACACCAATCACAGCGGACACAATAATGCACATCCTGAAGGGGCACCTGGGTGCGGATTTGCCTTCCGCTAATTGGTGGAGATCGCTGAATCGTGATAGGTTGGCGGCCCTTTAAAAGTTGCCCATCCCGCCAAACATTACGCTTGCTGGCCAGACCCATTAGGTAAGTTTTTGTGGACACACATGGAATTGGCGCAGGGTGGGGTGCATATGTTGATGTTCTTGGAGAGCGCCGGAGACTGGTGTAGCGGCCGATATAGGGGTTTGTATTTTTGGGGACGACATATAGTGTAGTGTGTGGGTTAGGATACGGCATTTTGTGTGGGCCTTGACACTTTTGTTGAGATACATTGCTGTGTTTGTTTGCAGACAACATACAGGAGAATGGATGCATGACTGTAGACAGAACTGTGTCACTCATGTCGACTGGATCGATTTCTGCATACTGGTTGTGGCCAATGGAGACTGTGTTCAACGGGAATGGGATGACACAGGGCTTTGAGGTGTTGGGCGCCAGACATGGCATACATGTGTATTTAAAATGACACCTTCAAAAACCAATTACACCATGGGTAACCATCCGCAGTCATGTGCAATGTTGTTTGGTTCATGTAGCCTTCCTCAACCTTCCATATCGGGGTACGTCACATTCGTTATTCTTCTCATTTTTACTGTAATCAATTGACATTATGGGCTGTGTAATGGATTATGGGACCTGTTTGACCAACATTATTGGTGACACATGTCCCTTTCTAACTCACCTAGGTGCAGATGTGTGAATTTTGGGAGCTCCCATTGACGTTGATGTAGAGGAGGCCACTCTCAATCGCCGTGTGCCATGTTGTTTGGGGTGACTACTGGGTGTTTGCCGTCCTTGCTTCAGGGTTGTGTTTTGGGCCCACACAAGAGATGCCATCCTCTTGGCTATAGTGTGTAATGGAAAAGAGGTGTGGGTTGCTGAACCTGCTGACTTGCACACATTTTGGTCTATGTACTCATGTTGTGCTTTCACATCTACAGGTGCTGATATTGAGGATGCAGAATATCCATGACCGCAATGTTATCGTGGCTCTTGCGTTGGTGGAAGAGCAAATGTGGTATCAGGATCGGTATGAAAGGTTGATGAGGCGCAGACAGCGGCGGATGTGGACCCGTGATTGGCTTCTGAGGCGGGAAACCCGGGGCCACATGCAGCTGTTGCGGGAGCTGGAGCTTAACTGTCCTGATGATTACCGAAACTATCTCCGTATGCCCGAGGACTGTTTCACCTTCCTATTGGAGCGTGTTGGGCCAATGATAGCGCGTCAGGACACTATAATGCGCCCATCAGTATCAGCTGCTGAGCGGTTGGCGATCACTTTGCGGTTCCTGGCTACAGGGCAGTCCATGACATCCCTCACATACGTGTCACGTGTCTCCCTGCCCCTGCTGAGCCACCTGATCCCTGAAACGTGTTGGGCCATCTGGAGAGCTCTGCAGCCAGCCTACATGAAAATGCCATTAACCGCCGCAGAATGGCTGGAAGTGGGCCAAGGGTTTGAAACCCGGTGGAACTTCCCCAACTGTGGCGGGGCATTGGATGGTAAGCACGTGAGGATTACCAAACCTGCCCACTCTGGCTCTTTGTATTACAATTACAAAGGGTATTGTAGTATAATCCTCATGGCTGTAGTAGATGCCAACTATGAGTTCCTCTACGTGGATGTTGGAATGCCTGGTCGCAACTCAGATGGGGGTGTGTTTGCCCTAAGCTCCTTGGCAACACTACTAGGGAATGGTGGGCTAAACTTACCCTCAAATGAGCACACGACCGAACATCTCAACTTTGCGTTTGTGGCGGATGAAGCATTCCCACTTCAGGAACACCTACTGCGGCCATATCCCCAGAGGGCCCTTACTTCTGAGAGACGCATTTTCAACTACCGGCTATCCCGGGCCCGCCGTGTAGTTGAAAATGCGTTTGGGATAATGGCCAATAGATTCCGGATTTTTCATACACCTATACATATGAAACCGGAGTCTATTGACGCGGTAGTGGTGGCCTGCTGTGTGCTACATAACTTCCTGCGTCGTAGGGATAGGGCATCATACACGCCAGGAGGTTATGTAGATAATGCAGACGCTACAACAGGGGAGCTCCGTCCAGGGTCTTGGCGTGATGAGGCCCATGTGATTGTGCCACTCCAGCCGCAGAGCCATGGCCGCACTCGGCAGGAGGCCAGGGACAGTAGAGAAGCTTACTGCTCCTACTTCAATGGGTCTGGTGCAGTGAGCTGGCAGGACCAGGCCATATAATGTGGCTGGCTCTGGGAGTTGCTTTTTGTGTTTTCAATGAAGGTGACAGCAGGTTAGCTGCACCCCTTTAATGTTTGGTTGACCTTTTCCATTCTCTTTGTTTTCATTATGTGCATGAGTTTTCATTATGTAGTTATTTAGTTAGTTAGTTTAGGTTATTTTGGTATTTTTTCCATGCACAGTTTGCAATGTGTGGTGATTTGCTTATCCATTGAATTTGCCTGATTAATGTCACCTGCTCTTGAATTCTACAATGTTTTTACTTTATGTATATTTTGTTTGCACAAGACAAGGTCAAGATTCATGCAATATATTAAACCTTTTTCTGTTGGATCCAACATAATCTGTGTGAGCCTGATTACTTGGTGGAGGAGGGCAATGTGATGCAGGGTTGGGTGGGGGCCTGGGATGTCATAGCCACCTATTGGCTGGGATTGTGCACACAATATGTGTGGGTAGCCATGTTTTTCTGAAAGTCTTTTGCCCAACAGTGTTTGTGGCCATTGTGCGTACATGATCCTTTATTTTGTTGTAGGCAGAGGGTCCCCTGCACACAGCACATTGATGCAGGACATATTCTTGTCAGGTGTTTGCTAATACACTGTCACACAGATCTTTGACTTGGTGCCTTGGAAGCTGATCCACTACATTCACATCTGTCAGCACATATATTAAACCCCATTCAGCCTGTATACATACACATACTTCGCCACAGTTGTCACAGATTTTTGACAGAAAACGCACATACTGTCTTTTGTAAGACGCTAATGTGTGGCACACAAACGCACCTCAGTTCAATCTGCACACGCGGCTGTCACAAGCGCTGATCGTGCGTGACAAGGCAAACACTTGTACTACGCACACATAGCCCCGGACCGCTACTTTCATACACACGGGATATGTGACTGGCCACCGCTCTAGCGTGACCCATTACCATCGATTTGGATGCATTCGCCAGGCTCCGCCATGTCACAAGCGCTTATTCCGTGCCACACTCCGCGCACTAGTACGGCACGTCTCGGCCATCCGCCCTTTCCGTCGTGCCCAATCACAACTCCGTAGTGTTGGCCAATGGTTGTGGTTTGGGCGCGGCGTACAGGTCTGTGGCACGCCTATTTGTTTTACGTCCTGCCTTTGTTGCTCCCAGATCACTCTGTGGTGGCGGTGTGTAAAGCTGGTACGCTGAGCTACAGACGGCTACTTGCGACACCCGGCGATGTATGTAGCTGTAGATGTAGCGTAGCGTAGCGCACCTTGTGGCGGCGTGTATAGAGGGTGCGGTTCCCGTTGGTAACCGTTCGGCCGTGCTCGTGCACGTGAAGTTGCCGTTGGTAGCCATCCTGTTGTGGCGGCGTGTAAAGGTACCATTAGACTACTGGCAGAAGCCATTCTCATACAATCAAAGAATTTAGTTTCAGGAACACAGCAGAGCTAAGATAGCTGCCCCTGCCCAAACAAGGCTCTCAATAGTGAGTGTGCATTCACTGTGACATGTCAATCACAGCAGGGGGCATGTTGGACTGCCCTGAGCTTGACTTTGCAGTCCTGCAATGTTAATCACAGAGTAATAAGCCATTAGTTTAAGTAAACACTAGCACAGGGCCTGCTAAGAGCAATACAGTTACTCTTTGTTTTTTTACTCTTACATCATGTTGTCCTCAGCTTACACAGAAAAAAATATGCTGACAGATTCCCTTTCAATACAACTGCTTTGTTTTTAAAATTTCCTATTATAAAACCTTATTGACAGTCATACAGGCGTTTATTAACCATTTCCGTTGCAGTAAGTTCTTTACCTGTGTATTTTCCTCATGTAATGCAAGTTTATGTGTAACATCTTCACAGAAAACTCAGTGCCCCCCAAGAGAAATTGGCATGCAGCAGATTTGAAAAAGTGTCATGTCACATCTGTCACTGTTTTGGGGTCAAATAGAAAACACTTTAGCCTACAAATATTTGGATTTAAAGAGGATCTATCACCCCCCCCCTCCCCATGGATGTGAATCTAAGTGCAGCACTGAATGCAGCATGCATACTGCATTCAGGCAAGGGGTCCCCCATGTCTCTGTGCGGCTGGTACCCCGAGATATAGGCTTAGAAAAACTTACAGTTAGATGACATGGAGGCTGGCCTTTGTGCTGCAGCCACCTCATAGCACGGGTGCATTTCACACCCCCTGCGTCTTGGTGCCGCCTTTTTTACATCCCTCGCCTCCTCCCTCCTGTCAGTCATCAGTCATGTCTTCCTCGCCTGCAACTGCTCCTCCTTATGCTGCTTGATGCAGGCACAGAGCGAGGCATCACTCGAGGTTCTATGGCGGTGCACTGCACAAAGAACAAATGTTAAAGCTTTCAGGACCCTGTATAGCAGCGGATACAGTACGCAGATTATGTACTCTATCTCCTCCACAGCAAGGAGCTGCCAGCTTTAGTTCATAAAATAGTAAAAGCCGAAAATAGCCGGCAATACTGAAATACACCATATTAACCCTTGATATGCTGCCCCATATGGTCACCATGTCTCTAGGGAGGGTTGACACTCCCTGGAGACATGGTGCCCACATATTATAGTAACATTAACCCTTTGTTCATCCCCGCAGCCACAGGGTTGAACAAAAGAATCCGGCAACTGGACTGCACATTAAGAGCAATCCGGTTACTGAAAGGGCTCCCATAGGAGCCCATTATAGCAGCCCCGCTACGTTTTTCACACTGCTCTGAAAAATGCTGCCTGCATGATTTTTCATGCAGGCAGCGAAACCGGAATGCGGTAACCGGATTGCATCCGGATCCGGTTTTGAGCATTTTTAATGCTCAAAACCAGATCCCAATGAAAAGAAAAAAAATCGTTAATCTGACCCTAGCCTTAGGCTGGGTTCACATTGTGTTTCTGCTATCTGTTTAACGGATCTGTATGAAAGTAGCACAAACACAATTTAACAAACTGTTTACTGCACCCATAGGCTTCCATTCTTAAAATGAATACTAACGCATGTCAAAATGGGCATCTGTTTGCTAAGAATATGTTTTTGCAACACACATGAAAACGTGGACTACCACGTTTTTCTGTCCTGTATACAAAGCATGCACTAAAAGTTACAATTTTTTAAATTGGACTCTATTTCAAACGCAATTTAACATAAATAAATAAATAAATTTGTACATATTTGTAGCACACATTATATTGCATTTCAGACAGTTGGGTACCCATCATGTGATGACCCTAAGCTTTTGTTGTGTATTTTTTGCACTGATGATGTGGTGCTCTGCTGCATTTTTGGTTATCAGCCAAGGTACAGTGCGCAGGTACATCCTGATAACCACCCTTAGCTGCCTACTTTTACCTGGCTGGTAATCAAAAATACATTTTTTTTAAGTATTTCTTTAAATAATTGAAAAAAACCTAAAGGGGGCTTCGCCATATTTTTGGTTGCCAGCCAGGTACAGCAGGCAGGTAAGGGGTGCCACCCACCCCCAGCTGTCTTAGATTTACCTGGCTGGAAACCAAGAATATAGGGTAGCCCTTTTTTTAATTATTTCTTGAAAAACGACTTGGGGCTTCACTGTTTTCTTGGTTTGCAGCCAGGTGCAACTAAGCGGCTGGGGGCTGGAGTCCTCAATGTGGGGAGGCCCAAGCTTACTGTTTCCCCTCCCCCACTGTGAATTGCAGCCTGCAGCCACCTCAGTAAATGGCACATTCATAGAAGCACCCATTTCTTGCGCTGTACCCGACTCTTCCAGTTGCCCTGGTGCCAGTGGCAAACTGGGTAATAAAGGGGTTAATGCCAACTATATATTGCCAGCTGACAGTAAGTCCGAGGTTCATAATGTCGGGCCAATGTTAGACCTGGCCATTAGGAACCTCAAAGCAAATATGAAATAAATGATTTTTCACGGTGTAGTGTATCATTTTGATAAAGAACACAAAGACATCCCTAATTACCATCTTTATTATTCCCACACACAAACCCTCCATGATCCTCTCTGACATACTATCACGGCTGGACCAGAAACTGACTGATTTTTGGCTACCGCTGTGAGCAGGCTGATGTCACAGTCAGATTTACCTCAGGCCAGCTAGAGGGTCACGGCTGAGCTCTGACCTGAGGTGAACTTTTCTGCTGGACGCAAAACTCAGTGGGGTGACATGGGAAAAGTTACCTGAGTGCAAGAAAAGGTCAACTGAGTTCAGAGCTGTAGCTGAAGTGAGGTGACCTAGGCAATGACGTCACCCTACTCACAGCAAGACAGGAAGTTCACTTGTTTCAGATCTCTCTGTGAGCTGGGTGATGCGGGAAATGTCAACTGAATTCAGAGCTTTAACTGGACTGACGTCACCAAGCTCACAGTGGGAGCTAGAAATCAGTGAGTTTTTGGTTGCTCCGTGATAAGACGTCAAACAGGATCATAGAGGGTTTGTGTGGGAATAATAAAGATGGCAATGAGAGATGTCTTTGTGTTCTTTGTCCAAATAAATAATTTCTCTCTGTGTGGTGTATTATTTAATATTTGCTTTGAAGTTCCTAATGTCTAGCATTGGCAATACGTAGCTGGCTTTAACCCCTTTATTACTCAGTTTGCCACCAGCATCAGGGCAACTGGAAAAGTCAGGTACAGCGCGATAAAATGTCATTTTTATAAATGTGTCATTTTCTGGGGTGGCTGTGGGCTGCAATTTGCAGTGGGGAGCTGAATGCATGGGCCTCCTTACACTGAGGATTCCAGACCCCAGCTGCCTTGCTGTACCTGGCTGGCCACCAAAAATACAAAAAAGTCCTATGTTGTTTTTTTAATTATTTCTAGAAATTATTTTTTTTCAAAAAATATTGTGGGTTTTGCCATATTTTTGGCTGTCTGCCAAATACAACTAAGCAGCTGGGGGTGGATGACAGCCTGTACATGCCTGCTGTATCTGGGCTGGTGACGAAAAATACAGTACATCCCTAAGTCATCAGCACAAAATTCAATAATCTGTTGTCCCTGTGTTTTCTTGGACTTCCTCCGGGTTCTCCAGTTTCCTCCCACTCTCCAAGGACTATATAGTTGACTCCAATAAATATCTGTTCCACAGGCAGATGTCATGAAAGCCTCCAAAAAAATAGGTAATTATAACAAAGAGGGCACATCACTATCACATACCCACTTATCAGCATGTGATTCGGGGTGTGCCTGCAAGCATTAATTAATCTCCTCTAACCCAATCTAACACTCAATCCATGTTTTAGTATTAAAAATGAGCATAAATCACACCCTGACACGGACCACCTTCCCCCCCAGATTCACAACATGCTGCCACCACTTCTGATACACAGAGTGAGGAGTCCCTAGAATCCAGTACTGTCTGCCACCCAGATTACACACTCTAAGGCTATGGATTCTTTTAGAGTATACAAGGGTCAAACATATTAAAGTTTTAAGCTTTAATATTAAAGTTACAGTGCTTACAATAAAAACACATAAATGATAAAAATAAAGGGAACATATTCCCCTACAGATGCATTTTTTTTGCTACAATCACAATTTTAGAATTTAGTATTTAGAATTTCAATTTAGTTTATTAAAACAATTTTTTACAATAATTTAGCTTTTCAATCATAATTTTGGAAAATGTATTTTCGTAAACAATAATCAAATATATGTAAAACTCTATCATAGCAACAACTGTACATATGAGATGACGTTACAATAACTTTGAAGAACAAAAATATTTTAACCTGTGTCTGTGTCTTGGTAAATACAATTAGACATCCTCCATGGAAGGAGACCTTGTTCTCTCATAAAATATTGAGTAAATTGGTATAAAATTTGGCAGCAGTAGATCTTATTGATCTGTCCTCTATGCTACTCAGGTTTCAGTCACAGTCATCCGGATCAACAAGGAGGTGATCATGTTGAGAAACAAAATTATGTAGGCAGTCACAAGTCTTTATGACACTGTCCACATTTTGAGGTTGTAGTTGCATGCAGGTTAAAAGTACACACCATTTGAATGAAAGTGTGCCAATCGTGTATTCGACATAACCCTTGCCCTACTCAATCTATAATTGAAGATCCAATGACTGGAGTTCACATTCCAACTGGAGTATGGTTTCATAAGATTGTTGCCAAGTTGGAAAGCCTCATCACCAACTGAAACCAGAGGCTTCTGTTCCTGAAACTGGGCGTGATGAGGGGATCTTGAAGCAGTTGGTGTACAGGCATTTACTCATGTTAATGTCTTTAAAGACTCTTGAATCTTTGGTACGCCCATTTGCACTTGTAACACAGGGATCCACTACTCACAGTAATAAAAATGCCTTAAAACATTTTCTCTCCTTCTCTCTCTCGCTCTCATTATTCTGGCATTTGGCAAATATTAATAATTATGGTAATCCTAATTGACTTAAAACGGAAAAGCTTTATTCTAATTTGTTATCAGATAGTGAGAAAAACATACATGTGTCTTTTTATACAGTGCATGTAAACTTCTGGATTCAACTGTATATACACACAGTCTCTGTAAGGCTCCTTTCACATCAGCGGTATTGCAATTTCGCGGTAGATCCGGCAGATGTCATCACACCTGCCGGATCTACCACATGATGGCCAACTGGCAGCACCAATCCGGCAAGCCCCATTCATTCTCTATGTGGCTTGCAGTCGGGTGCGGCAAGTATGGTATTGCCGAAATCCGGCACTTGCGGCTGATAGCAGCGTTTTTTTTTTTGTAGTGCCACAAGCACCGCAAGTGCCAGATTCGGCAATACTGCACTTGCTGCACTTGACCACAAGCCCCATAGAGAATGAATGTGGCGACATCTGACGGATGTACAGCAAAATTGCAATACCGCTGATGTGAAAGCACGCTAAAACTGGCAACACCACAGTCGTCAGGTCCAAGCGCAACCTCTTCAACTGCACCTCTGTCTCTATGGATTCTGAGAATTACTTGCAAAAGGTTACTTCCTTCATTCACTGTTTTTTCTTATTTCAGTTTTTCTTATGCCTTTTTATGTAAGATATTAGTCAGCCTAATGCTACAGTCCTGATTTGTGCTGGTAATTTACTTTGTTCCTAATTAAACATCATTCATACACAATAGTCTTATAGGAGCAATGTATTTAGCAATTTCAGAGACTGTCATCCAGTGAATAGCCTGTAATATAGTGTTGTAAGTAAAACGAATTAGCACTTTAATGTTACATAGAGTGGTTCAATGTGTTCTCAAGAAAGTAAATTGTAAGTCTGCAGGCATGGAACAAAGACAGACTGACAAATGTGATCATACACAATAGCTGGATAATGACAAAGCATAATGTAGATGAAGCAAAGAAATTCTATTCACATGCCACTTTGTTAATAAATCACATTTATTCCCAAACTGATTTAACAACTGGAAACAAATGCCTTAAAATAAGCAATTTAGATCTGTTATGTGGGAGAGATGTATTACGAGACTCGTAAGCATTGCATGTACATAAAGAGTGGAGCAGTCGTAGAGAACTCTGTTATAGAGTTATTGAAATGAAAGTCACATGAGAACAAAACAACTTTCTACTTTAAAAATTGTGCCGAGTAAAGACATAAGGCCTCCATACAAACATTTTGATGGGATTGGTCAACCAGGACCTGCTGACCATCTGATGTGTATAGGGGCCAACCAACTCTCCTACAAAAGATGAGCAAAGGAAAGGAAGGCAGAGATGTATGGCGCAGCTTACTTTCTTCTCATCAAATATACATGAGCACTAGACTCAGCTAAGCATTCGGCATATGCATGCTGAATAAACATTCAGCCAAAACTCACCCCCTACATACATTTCACTTTTGCTATATGGTTATAATGAGTGGCCCAGCCATGGTTGGACCTGTTCCATTTGATGCTAGATGGCAATAAACTGTTGGAACCCCAACAAGAGAGAGCAACCAATTCAAGGGTCATGGAAAATGTATGAGGGAAAACAAAAAAAGGATCTTCTTCTACCCACGGTGCTATAATCTGACTCCATAATAAATAGCCCATTTTGAATTTTGCTAGTTGGCTCTATCAAAGTTTGTATAGAAAATTGAAATGCATATCCAGCTCTTCTTCAATTAAAATCCATCTCTTTACTCTCCAAAACCTAAAAGAAGAAAATAGACAGACCGACTGGGAGTGGGGTTGTACTAATCTACACGTTTTGTAGCTGCTACTTCTTACTTGTGTGGAGCTCTGTCTATTGGGCAAGGGTTTTCTCATTTTATTCCTCCTGTGTAAACTTTGCAAAATGTTTCCTACAGATAGTTGCGCTATGCATTGTTGCTTGAGTTTAAAGACGATTTCCACCTAAATCATAATAATCTCAATATATTGTAAATCAGAATTTATAACTATATATAGACTTATACACTAAAAGATCAGTTGATTAAAGACACTTGAAGATCAGGTTATGAGGATGCACCACTGCAGAAAAAGGCAACGCAGTGGTGACTCACACGAGTTAATTTCACACAACTAATAGGGTAATGAAGTACAATAAGAGAACGGTACAAGGGTTTCAAAGAAAGTGGGAATGAAAGGTTTGGTACCATGTTAGCCAGTTGAAAATCCATTAAAAGTATCACACCTACAAGATTATTATTTTGCTGCTCCCACTGAAAGAAAATGGATTAATACCCAACAAGGGTTACACAAGTCTTAAATGTGATATAATACGTTTGGTTTCTTATCATTTTAAGTAGCAGACGCTACGAAAGTAAATCTTTAGGGCAGTATCGATGTCACCCAGCTTCAGTCTCAGTCCCATTTATCTAAAATATGTAGTTTATCAACACACTGGGTAAAAACAGGGCAATTGTGCAACCCAATAAGCCACAAGTCCAATGAGAGTGGCTAATGTGTAGGGAAGAAAAATACTGACTCACACAGATTGTCTGCTGGCAGCATTGTTCATTCTTTGGTATTCGGTCTTAGGGTATCGTCTGGTATCAATGTTCGGTATTGAGACTTCGGGTTCCTTCTAGGTTCTGATATCTATCAGGCTACCAAGGAGATCTGATCAATCACGGGTACTTCTCCTGTAACAGCGACGGGAGGTCCAATTCACCATTCAAGGACAAATTCCATCTGCTTCTTTCCAAGTATTGTTGCCACCACTTCTCTGACCTCGTGGGTCTTATACTTAGAAGCTGGCCCTCAACCACCACCTGTCCCAGCATCTCTCTAAATATCTTCCCCTGAGAAAACAGCTAGTGTTGTTATTGAGTTCCAAGTGATTCCTTCATCCAGCAAATGGTGATATTCTTCCACAGACACTGCCAGATCTATATAAGTGCATCCTCTGCTGTTCCCACTTCCTTACAACACGCATCTAGTAGTATGTTATACTTTAATAGAGCAGAAAAACCACTAGATATTAAATTTATTTTGCAGGAACATTTACTCGTATGGACAGGATAACGTGAACAGTTTGGTAGAGGCCTCATGATTCTACAGATGTCTTCAATAAAATGGTATCAGAGGTCTTGGTCTGTACATGCACCACCTGAGGTACCTTGTTATTGCAGTCAGACCGCAAAAGCACACCGTAAGGATGGAGGTAGTGGCACAGAATTTAAATAATAAAAGGAGGGGCAGAAGAAAAATATCTTACCTCCAAGTCCCGCTCCGATGCAAGGATGAGGTCAGCATAAAACTTTGAAAATTATACAGCATCCAAAGAATGGATTTCTTCAATCCAGTTATGCATGTAATCAACATGACAGCAGCACTATGGCAATGGCTTTACTTTATAGTACTAAATCCTGCTAACAGGTTCTGTTTAATAGCGGGCACACCTGATTGAACAGCCACTGCAGTAAACCAGCTGCTGGGTGATCACACGTGCCCGCTATTAAAGAGAATGCATATTCACTGTTCCCCACACCCATAATTCCGCCCACCTCTTGGTGCCAGGTTGAATGCAGAGAGGTGGTCAGGATTATGAGCATGGATAGCAGTGGATATTTTTTTATATCGTACATAACAAACGTTTTTGCCCCAGCGATGGCTTCATGCCTCCAGTGAACTTGCTCCTCCCTCCTGTGACCCAGCACCGCTGCTGCTTCCCCCCCCCCCAGCCACAGTGTCTCAAAGGGGACAATATTAATAGAATAGAAGGGAGGCCCTGACAGATGAGGAGATGTCACACGCTGGACACTGTGCTCCCTAATGTTCCTAATACAGGTCCTTCACCCATCACATCACGTGCCTAGGCCCTTGCTTGCCCTCTTCTAACCCTGGCTAGTGTGCAGTCTGGCATAGACACTAGTCTCACCACTTCAATTATACAACACGAGGAATTGAAGACAGAGGGAAAATAAAGACAAAAGGAAAAAAACACTCCAAACTCCCCCAAAGCAGCAAAACATCAGAGCTGCAATTGTCATAACTTCTTCAGATTCTTCCAGAGACATGCTCCTTCCAAAGTGGTCAGCATCAAAAGAGAATCTATAACCAGCATCAAATGGTGAGACCGCGTGACTTTTTATAGCGGAGAGGGAGATTCACAAAACAGCTGCATCTGAGATTAAAGTTTACAAGAAATAGCCAGCAAGGATAGAGTCTTTAACCCCATTCAGCAATAAAAAAAAAATTGATTCATTTTAAGGCTAGGGTCACACTTGACTGCACTTTTTAAGGTTGTTTTTCACACTTGTCTTTTGTGAAAAACGCATGGAAAAACGCATCCATAGGCCCCAATGCAAAAAACGCATGGCCAAAGTGCCATGCGTTTGTTGGATACGTTTTTTGGCTCAGCACCAAAAAACGTTGCATGCTGCATTTTTTGGTGTTTTTTTGGTGATTTTCAAAAATGCATGCGATTTTGTAACATGGGGCCCTATGGGAAACGCATGCAAAAACGCATGGCACTAAATAGTACCATGCATTTTTGCTTGCGTTTTTTAAGGCTGCTCCAGACCTAACATTAAAAACGCAGGCCAAAATCGCAGGCTGCCAAAAACATCCTCAAATACGCAGCCAAGTGTGACCCTAGCCTTACTTATAAACCTTCAGATCCCAGCCTCACCAGAGATCTCCTAGGGTGGGCCATACTTGTGACACAAAGCCTGCTACATCTGGACTATAAAATGCACCCCCACATTTTTCTCCCAAAAAATTTTGGGTGAAAGGGCATCTTATAGTTCAAAAAATATGATTACGGTAATTAAAAAACATTCAAGTTTGGTATTGCCACAATCATACTTACCTGGACTACCATATTTCCATTTCATTTTTACGGCAGACTTAATGCAAAAAATAAAACTCAAATACAATTGTGGAATTGTGGAGGGAGGGTTTCACAATTTTTTTTCCTATTTTTAATAAATCATTAGATAAAATGGATGGTGTCATTCCAAAGTACATTTGTAGCACCCCACTAGTCAGCGCGCTACAAAGGGTACTGCACCCCTAACAGAAGGTGCAGTATGCTATGTCCTGGTAGGGGGTAATAGAAGCCTGAAGCTCCACAACCACACACATACACCTAGTGATAGGGGACCAATCAGACAACCCATTACCAGGGTAACCGGTCACGGTGGGAGGAGAGCTAGGTTATATAGTGAGTGGGTAAAGAGCGGAAAATAGAGGAGGACGTCTGTAGTAGAACAGACAAGACAGCAGAGTCAGTAAAGAGGAAAAGTAACGGGAGGGCACCTCAACCTTGTGGGCCCAGACAGAGAGGGGTGGATAGAGGGTAACTGAATACCCTGGCCCAGTCCGGAACGAGGTACCGGCTCCGAAGTGGTGCAGAGTACAATCCCTGAGCCAGGTGGTCAAAAGCTTCATAGGAGCACGATCCAGTCCGACCTACATACGGTCCCCACCAGAAGCACCAAACCGGGTTGAGCGGGTTGAGAAGGGAATCTCATTTAACCCGACAGACCTGGTTAAACAAGCGGGACTCGTGCAGCACAGTGCGAGGAAGGAGGAGAGCGCAGAGGAAGGACAGAGAAAGAGATAGAGAAGGAACATCACTGGAGCTTCAGAGGGACATTGCCTACTGCCGGGACCACCCGGTCCACTACCCTAGCTGTAACAACTGCATACCCTGTAAGCTGCAGATTACCGGAGTAAAGTACCCATACACAGTGAACAAGTGTCTGTGTTTCTTCTTGGTGAATGGAGGTAATTCTATGCTGTGAAGTAGAGACTGCGCTGCCCCATTCCTACCGTGCTACCCTATCCAACCATTAAACCCATACAGCCCCGGGGACCCAACTCTTCCTGTAGAGAGTCACAACACCTTGCTGCCGCCCATCACCCCGGAGGTAATCAGCAGCGCTGGTGCCATCATCGGACATACAGGTGGCATCACAAAATTCATTCATTACCTTTTATCCTTGTAAATATCCCTTTTCATTGTCACCCCAAGGGTACGGACTCGGGCACTGACCACACGTCACATTCCGGCACCCAACCGCTGAGATCTGAGAACCCCTGACCTTTGTGGGCCCGACACAATTAGTACCCCAATACACAAGCCCTGATTTGGCTTTGTCAGTAGGGAAATCAAAAGCATGTTCCTGAATAACCTCCTTAAATGAGGAGCTAAGCAAACTGGGCAGAAGGCAGTCAGTCAGTTAACTGGCAGGTAATATTGACCTCACTCTGATATCAAATCCTGTGCCACAATTGGAAAATCAGAAAACCATGGAACAAACATAGATAACAATTTAGCATTTTTAGTCATCCATAACAACCAAATGCCGACAGTAGTCCAGTATTTTTCCAATTACACAGCATTATATGATAAAGGTATAAAGGTGGCCACACATTGGTTATTCATTCATATGAGTGAAGGCAAATGTAGGTTGTTAATTTTGATTCATGTTTAAGAACAGTTGATTTCTTTTTAGTCTGAATTTTATAATTAGCAGTAACACATGGAAATTATAGCTATTACAAGCTTCACAGCAGAATTAAAAAGCAGAATTAAAAGAAAGCATAATAAATTATTATTTTGGAAGAGAACAAAAACTAAGTCTATTAATTTAGCGTACATTATACTCTAGTTAACTGTTTGTCAAAAGATCCTCGATAATCTTAAGTATTTAGAGTGAGAGAGAAAAATGCAGGTATAGTGGTGTGAGGTGTCATGGACCCAGTGGAATACAGAGCAGTCATCAAGTTCCTTTACTTGAAAGGCTGCACACCAAGGGAGACATTCAATGAGATGAAAGATGTTTTTGGTGAAAATTTCACATCATATGATGTAGTCAAGAACTGGCATCATCATTTCAAATGTGGTCGAACTTCAATGGGAACTGCTACAATTCCAGAGCGACCCTATTCCGCTATCGATGAACACTCCTTTCAAGTAAAGTAACTTGATGACTGCTCTGTATTCCACTGGGTCCATTATCACACCTCAAACCACTTTAGCACCTAAAAAAGAAAGACCGCTATCAGTCCAGAGTTGCAAATTGGCACATATCCTATAGAGACTTCATTACATGTGCAGTTTCAGCATCCTGCAATTAATAGAAGTTGGGTCAGGGAAAATCTTTATTGAACGCCCCTCTTATATAAATGATTCTAAAAAATAATTGGCTGAAGAAGAACTTACACATCACCCTCTCCTAAAAGAGGGTCCAGACATATTAGTTGAAAACA
>JARQOC010002781.1:0-21877 GCA_033576535.1 Allobates femoralis | reverse complement strand
TTGCTGATAAACTTTGAACTGTTCAAATTTTAAGAAGAAAAAAAATTATGTTTAAAAAATCATGTTGTTGTGAAGTAGACATGTGGGAAATGTTATTTATTAACTACCGTATATACTCGTGTATAAGCCGACCCGTGTATAAGCCGACCCCCCTACTTTTGCCCCCAAAACCTGGGAAAACCTATTGACTCGTGTATAAGCCGAGGGTGGACCTCAGCACAGGTATACAGCCCCCAGCAGTGTAGTATACAGGCCTCCCCAGTGGTATATACAGGCCCCAGCAGTGTTACAGCAGCAGCCCCAGAGGTATATACAGCAGCAGCCCCAGAGGTATATACAGCAGCAGCCCCAGAGGTATATATAGCAGCAGCCCCACAGGTATATATAGCAGCAGCCCCACAGGTATATATAGCAGCAGCCCCACAGGTATATATAGCAGCAACCCCACAGGTATATATAGCAGCAGCCCCACAGGTATATAGGCCGCCCAAATCACCCGCCCGCCCGCCACCATCAGTATACATGTGCCCCCCCCCCCCCCAAAGTATCCAGGGCCCCCCCTTGCAGGCCAAACCTGTAAAGTAAAATCATTATACTTACACCTGTGGCCGCCGCCGTCCCCGCTCTGCACCGCGCTCCTCCATCTTCTTCCGTCTTCCTCCTCTGTCGCAGGCAATGACGTCATTGCCTGCGACAGAGGAGGAAGACGGAAGAAGATGGAGGAGCGCGGTGCAGAGCGGGGACGGCGGCGGCCACAGGTGTAAGTATGATGATTTTACTTTACAGGTTTGGCCTGCAAGGGGGGGCCCTGGATACTGATGGGGGGGCACATGTATACTGATTGGCGGGCGGGCAGGTGGGCGGTTTGGGCGGCCTGTGTACTCGCGTATAAGCCGAGGGGGTACTTTTCAACCCAATTTTTGGGCTGAAAAACTCGGCTTATACACAAGTATATACGGTAATGAAAAAGTCTGTTTCTTTTTGTTCTTATGAAACTAGTAAAGATAATAACAAGCAATTACAAAAATGTAATGTCTCCTTTTTATTACATCAATATAGACATATGAGGGCTTATTATTGCAGAATGAGTTGTACTTTTGAACGACGTCATTTTTTTTTGCCATATAGTGCACAGGAAAATGGGGGAACAATTATAATTGCAATGAAATTGCAAAAAAAGTGCAATTACACATTTGTTTTTTGATTCACCATGACATGTCAGTATGATGCCTCGGGTCAGTACAAGTTCAAAGATACTTTTACTGTTATCTAAGTGGTGAAAAAATGTCAGAAGTTTTTAAAGAAAAAGAATTGTGCTTTGGTCGCCGTTTCCTGACACCGTAGTGTTCTCATTTTCCGGGATCTGGGGCTGTGTGACGGCTTATTTTTTGCGGCTTAACCTGATGTTTTAACTGATATCATTTTTGGGTAGATGCGATGTTTTGATCGACCGTTATTACATTTTATTGCAACGTTGCAGTGAAAAAAAACAACATAATTTTGGTGTTTGGACCTTTTTTTCCCGTTACGCAGTTTACAGATCTGATTAATTGATTTTATATTTTGATAGATCGGGCATTTTTGAGCACGGGGATACCACATGTGTGTATTTTAGTGTTCAAATAGTTTCATTTCTAATGAAGCAACAGGGCTGTGTTTTAAACTGTGATCTAGTGCTGTGGATCGCGCTGTCTGCAGGTCACTGGGGCGCTCTCCAGAACCGTGCGGCACAATGCAGACCAAGCAGTACTGCCCACAATGTGAGCAACAAACGCCGCCTGCTCCATCTTCCTGTCCAGTCCTGACACCTAAGACTACTGGCCAGACAGATAGATGGAAGACAGATAATACAGACCCCCAACTGTCCGATCTGATGGCTCCAATCCTGCATTGTCCGCCTGTGCAGTCAATACATTGTAAATAAATGTAAAAAAAATGTTAAAAGCAGTGATAAGTTTATTTTACACTAGGGGCCTCAGTGATGCCCAGTCCGATTGCTTCTGCTATGCTGAGAGATGCTTCACCATGTCTGCATAGCAGAAATCATCACTTCATGATGATGCCGTTACTTGCCAGGCATCCACAGGAAGTGATTGCGGACAGCATCATGGGTCATTACAGGACCCCAGGCTGTAAAGGTAACAGATGGAGGTCCCATGATTGCATCACAGGACCTCTGACGCCGGCGTGGAACAGCGTGATCACCACCGCAAGTGCTGTGGATTACGCTGTCTGCCTGTCCCTGTGCCGCTCTTTAGAACCGTGAGGCACCATGCAGACCAAGCAGTACTGCTCACAGTGTGAGCAACAAATCCCGCCTGCTCCTTCCTCCTGCCCGGTCCTGACACTACTGCCCAGACACACAAGGCACAGGCAGATAATAGAGAGCTATAGACAGATAGCTAGAAGACAGATAATACAGAGCTCCCAACTGTCAGATCTGATGGCTCCAGTCCTGCATTGTGTACCTGTACAGCGAATACATTTTAAATATTTTTATAAAAAAAAAAACATTAAAAAGGCAGTGATCATTGCTCCACAGGAATTACCCAACAGTCGTAAGTTCCCACTCTAGAGGTTAGAGATCGCCTCAACATATACTTGATTCTGGGTTTTAGTGCATGGGAGACGCTCGCTCTACCACTGCGCTATGCTCACACTGCCAAACGCTGCAGTAAGTTGAGTCAACTTGAGCTGCAGTATAGGCAGGTATATTCTAAGCTGCTTGTGTACTGGAAATAATGAAAAAGTCTGTTTCTTTTTGTTCTTATGAAACTAGCAAAGGTAATAACAAGCAATTACAAAAATGTAATGTCTCCTTTTTAATACATCAATATAGACATATGAGGGTTTATTTTTGCAGAATGAGTTGTACTTTTGAGCGACGTCATTTATTTTGCCATATAGTGTACAGGAAAATGGGGGAACAATTATAATTGCAAAGAAATTGCAAAAAAAAGTGCTATTACACATTGGTTTTTTGATTCACCATGACATGTCAGTATGATGCCTCGGGTCAGTACGAGTTCAAAGATACTTTTACTGTTATCTAAGTGGTGTTAAAATGTCAGGTGTTTTTAAAGAAAAAGAATTGTGCATTGGTCGCCGTTTCCTGACACCGTAGTGTTCTCATTTTTTGGGATCTGGGGCTGTGTGATGGCTTAGTTTTGTGCGGCTTAACCTGATGTTTTAACTACCGTATATACTCGTGTATAAGCCAAGTTTTTCAGCCCAAAATTTGGGCTGAAAAGTCTCCTCCTCGGCTTATACACGGGTCAATACGGTAGTCGGGGCCGCTCATTATATATGCACTGCTTCCCCCTGTCAATCAGCGGCAGGGGGAAGCAGTGCATATATGCCCCTAAATGCTGGCACTCTCCCCCCTTGTAAGGGCCCCCCCCCACTGCGTATCTTACCATCCCGGTCTTCTGCACAGCGCCGCTCCTCGGTGCTCCGTTCTTCATGCTCCCATCCTGCTACATCCGGGATCTCCGGCCTTCGCAGGCATATGACGTCATCGCGCGACGGCCGGGGATCCCGGATGCAGCGAGGACGGAGCATGGAGAACGGAGCACCGAGGAGCGGCGCTGAGCAGAAGACCGGGATGGTAAGATTACAAGGGGGGCGAGTGCCAGCATTTGGGGGCTGCTATATACCCCCTGGGGGCTGCTGTATACTACCACTGGGGCTGTATATACCACTGGGGCTGTATATACCTCTGGGGCTGTATATACCTCTGGGGCTGCTGTATACTACCACTGGGGCTGTATATACCACTGGGGCTGCTGTATACTACCACTGGGGCTGCTGTATACTACCACTGGGGCTGCTGTATACTACCACTGGGGCTGTATATACCTCTGGGGCTGCTGTAACTACCACTGGGGCTTTATATACCACTGGGGCTGCTGTATACTACCACTGGGGCTGTATATACCTCTGGGGCTGCTGTATACTACCACTGGGGCTGTATATACCACTGGGGCTGCTGTATACTACCACTGGGGCTGTATATACCTCTGGGGCTGCTGTATACACCTCTGGGGCTGCGGTATACTACCACTGGGGCTGCTGTATACTACCACTGGGGCTGCTGTATACTACCACTGGGGCTGTATATACCACTGGGGCTGCTGTATACTACCACTGGGGCTGTATATACCACTGGGGCTGTATATACCTCTGGGGCTGCTGTATACTACCATTGGGGCTGTATATACAACTGGGGCTGCTGTATACTACCACTGGGGATGTATATACCACTGGGGCTGTATATACCTCTGGGGCTGCTGTATACTACCACTGGGGATGTATATACCTCTGGGGCTGCTGTATACTACCACTGGGGCTGTATATACCACTGGGGCTGCTGTATACTACCACTGGGGCTGCTGTATACACCTTGGGGCTGCTGTATACTACCACTGGGTCTGCTGTATATACCTCTGGGGCTGCTGTATACTAACTACTGGGGCTGCTGCTGTATATACCACTGGGGCTGCTGTATATACCTCTGGGGCTGCTGTATACCACACTGCTGGGGGCTGTATACCTGTGCTGGGGTCCACCCTCGGCTTATACACAAGTCAATAGGTTTTCCCAGGTTTTGGGGGCAAAAGTAGGGGGGTCGGCTTATACACGGGTCGGCTTATACACGAGTATATACGGTAATATCATTTTTGGGTAGATGCGATGTTTTGATCGACCGTTATTATATTTTATTGCAACACTGCGGTGAAAAAAAACAACATAATTTTTGTGTTTGCCGTTTTTAGCATGACACTGAGATTTGAGATTAAGGCCCTGCAGGTGGACTAGTCAGACACAAACGCTGACTACAATAGCGAGTCTTTTGGCGCATGCTAATTGATGCTAAAACCTACTCCTGCCTATAGTGAGCTAAATTAATCCCTAAAAGCACTGTTTTGGGATGGATGAAGGCTGGTATACTGACACAATGAAGTTTGCTATATACCCTGCCTCCCTGCCTGCCTGTATACAGCTCTATTAGTCCTCAGAAGGACTGTTGTGGTAATTAGACTGGCAGCCCTGTGCCTACACTAGCTGAAAGGCCACAAATCTGTCCCTGAATCAGCAGCAGCTCTCCCTACACTGACTGTCTAATGGCTGTGAGGCAGCAACCGGGGAACCCGCTTGCAAAACGACATCAACACGTGTTTTTAAGTTTAACCAATGTCTACCCGTTTATTTTTCACATATTAACAACATAACCCGGGTAGCATGTTTGACACATATCACATTGATTAAAAACACCATACATAAACACATCATACATTTACATATAACATTACATAACACTTATATTGCACATAACATCTTTATAGTAACCCGGGACCTGTAACCATCTCTGTCCCCATTGGAGCTCTATTAACAGCTCCTGTGGTGGCTACGGCCTCCGGCCTACTCACACTATACATACGTTACAGTACGACGATGACCCCTCCGGGCTCATAACAGGGATTGAGCAACCTGAGTACCGGGTATGTCATGTATCCCCAAGGGCTCTTTCCTGGACGCATCTCCGCCTACGTCCCGGTCAGAGTCCACCTGGTTCAACCATGGTGTCCCCACTCTAGGAGCCCTTTAACCCCTGCTTCTGACCTTCGTTACATACGCCTCAACGGGCCCTGTGGGTACCAATGGTGGTACCTGCCGCCTGGCTTTAGTCCCCCAGCATGATGATATACATTCACCCGTAGTCAGGATTCCTGCCTGACCGGGACCTTACATACCGTATGTGATCCATCATTCAAACGTCCATGGATCACACCCCTGCTCACAGCCCATCATAACACATCCATGGACTGTGGCCCCTCCATGACCATAACAGGGACCTGGTCAACCGTAGAATCCGGGCTAACCATGCGTCACCATGGCCTACTCACCACGGTACGGGCTATCAGTCGCCACCAAACCTCCATCTCATGGCAGGTCTCCAGGTTCACGACTGTACCCTGCGTCTGAGTAGCACCCTAATGGATCAGCCATGGTTCCCTTCTAGGAGGCTTCGTGACCCCTGTCTCTGGCCACAGGCACACCCACACCATTAGAGGTCGTGGTTGAGGGACGGGTACCCTCTGCAAGCAGCAGGGCAAGCCTCCCTCTCGTCCCACAGGGATGGAACGCCTCCAACATCATCCATACTAGCTGGGTCACTCTCTCCCCACATCATTATACATGGGTCTTACATATAGGCCATCATCTATCATTCAGGGCCATTACCTAAGCCCTCATACACATAGTTAAACACATTCTGATTCATCAGGTCCTTTAACTGAGTACTCCGACTCGGACCCAAAGGCGGTCTATGCCCGCCTGGCACACTACATACGATTGCCTCCAAAGGCTACATACATTCGCCTCCCGAAGGGCTACTTTCATTCCGGTTCATCAGGACCTTTCTGTGACTCCACTGAGTCGGTCCCAAGGGCGGTCTATACTCGCCTAGCATGATTTACACACACGGTGCACAGTTTCCACAATCATTCAGGAACTGCTTTTCTTACCGGGCACGGATTCGGGTCTCGCTACCTGTGTCACAGGTTCCACCAGGCGTCCCCACAGGCTCCTTCCCGGACGTGAGGTGAACCACGTCCGGTCTAGCGTCCACGGGTCAACCACAGCTTCCCCCTCCAGGTGCGGACACGACCACGGACCTCGGCACCGGCATGGAGCTAGCATGCTCCCGTGTCCACACACAGAGCCTTGGACTGCTCTGCACTCAGGCTGCTCTCAGCCCACATGCTCTCAGGCTGGCAATCTCTGGATGAATCTCAGCAGGATCTCAGCTTCCAGAATCAAACTCAATCTGAATGACTCAATCACTCACCTGGCTGCCTCTTTTCGTGCCAGCCACTCCCACATGGACACACCCCCTTAGCTGCCGGTAATCAGTCTTTCACACAGCTCAGGTTAACTCCCTGTGTTCCGGGTTGTCAGCACTCAGCCCTTATTCCTTAGGGACTCCTCGATCTCATCTCACTCTCACTGCCGCTCATTAGGCTCATGAAACCCTGTCCAAAGTTGGTTCACACAGCATTATCAGTCAAACCGGCCAGTGTGCACAGGATCATACCTTGATCCTGCATGTGACGCGCCCCGGCCATGAGGATCATGCCGGCGGTGCCTCACATGGCGCAGAGTGACGAGCACAGCATGGTCAGGTTTTATAAAGACCTGATGACGCTGTGCGGCCAGCCAATCACTGTAATGCCACAACCAACATGGCTGTGGCATTACAGTGTCTGTCAGCCAATCCCTGCATGCGGGCTGGCTCTGTAAAGAGCACCAACATGCAAGGAGGTCGACCCCGAGCATAGCATGAGTATCGCGAGATTACTCGGTACTCGCCGAGATATTCGTGCGAGTACCGAGTAGTCACAAGCATATTCGCTCATCCCTACCTAGGACATGTCAGTGCGGAAGAGGTGGCCCCAGACCCTGACAAGGTGACCGCAATCAAAGACTGGCCAAGGCCCACCATCATCAAAGAGGTGCAGCAGTTCCTGGTGCCGGTAGGCTACTACCGGAGGCTTATCAAAGGTTTCACCAAAATGGCTGCCCCCCTGCAAGACCTCCTGGTAGGCCAGTCCAAGAAGGCGAAAGGCCCTAGTCCCCCGCTGAAATGGGACGACAGGAAAGAAGACTCATTCAAACAGCTGAAGTGGGCCATGACAGGGGAAAAGATCCCGGCCTACCCTGACTACAGCCAACTGCTTGTGCTGTACACCGATGTGAGCAATGTGGGAGTGGGAACCGTGTTGTCCCAGGTGCAGAAAGGCAAAGAGAAATTGATTGCCTACACCAGCAGGAAGCACCGCCTTACAAAGAGGATCCCCGACAACTATAGCTCCTTCAAGCAGGAGTTCCTAGCCATGGTCTGGGCCGTGACAGAACACTTCAAGCACTACCTGGCTGCAGCAAAATTCACCATCTACACAGATAACAATCCACTAACCCATTTGGAGACTGTGAAGCTAGGCGCCCTGAAACAGTGCTGGATTGCCCGGCTTTCCAACTAGAACTTCACCATCAAGTACCGAGCATGGCACAAGAACGCCAATGCCGATGCACTATCCAGAATGCTCCACTTGCCAGATGCACGAGGAGACCCTGAGGAGCAGAAAGAGATATAGCTGCCGACTTTCCACCATAAGAACGTGTCCCAGTGCTCCTATGAGGTCAGAGACAGGCGGCCTGGGATGCAGGAAGTCACCTTTGACTCTTTGCCCCACCATAGCTGGGCGGAGATGCAAGACAGTGATCCAGCCATCAGCCTGATCAAGAAGCTGCTTCAAGAAGCGGATGCACGCCCAGGCCAAGATACCCCACCAGAGGTGTAGCAGCTGTGGAAAGAGAAAGCCCGGATGTTCATCTACGCGGGCAAGCTGTGCCGGAGCCACATCAATTCAAGGACCCACAAGCTGGTGTGGCAGATAATAGTCCCGAAGATAGATGCCCAGATAGTCCTAGAAGCATACCATGATGGGGCAGGACACTTTGGATGGAAGAAGCTGGAGGTGCTGCTACGTGAAAGATTTTACTGGGTGGACATGAGGAAGACCATTGAGACCTGGTGTAGAAACTGTGGCCCATGCAACCTGCGAAGAAAGGATCGAGACAGTCAGCAAGCCCCTCTCCAGCCTATTGTCACCAAACAGCCCCTGGAACTGGTAGCCCTGGACCACGTGAAACTGGTCCCAAGCTGGTCAGGCTACGTCTACGCTCTCACCATTGTAGACCACTACTCATAGTTCTTGGTTGTCGTGCCAGTGAAAGACCTAACCGCATATACAGCAGTCAGAGCCTTCCAGACGCACTTCTGCAGACCCCACGGCTACCCTGAACAGGTGCTGACAGACTAAAGTCCAGCATTCGAGGCTGAAGTGTTCCAAGAGTTATGCAATCTGTACGAGTGCAAAAAAATCAGAACAACTCCGTATCACCCGCAAACAAATGGCATGAGCGAGAAAGTGAACCAAGTGGTGATAGACCTACTGAAAATACTCCCATTAAAAGTATTTTACGGTTTACGGTTTGTCCCTGAGGAAGGAGCACGGTAACGCTCCGAAAACGCGTAGGAATAAAGAACACCTGTTGAAACCAGTGCTCCAGTTTCTGGTTTCATTCATTCAGCAGCGCGGATCCTGAGACACTCCGTCCCAATACAACTATTGTTCGCCACATCGATCGTGGATGTGTGGGTCCTGCAGCAGCTGTATCCAGGCGCGCATACTTGTTGTGTGTAACACAACGTTTTGAGGTGAGCAGCTTTCAGCAAGGTTCTTGCCGATATCTGTAAGGAGATGATATCCTATTTGCACATAGTCTCACCCCCTACAGACAAACCCCCAATGTGGCCAGTGTATGTGACTGTAGATTTATCAATCCTCCCAGCACCCGCACTGAGCACTTCAAGGTTTCACCATTTTGTAAGCTGGCAACAGACTGCAATTATGGCTCAATACAAGTGCATAAAGCAGGCGCGTGTCCAACTAGTGGGAGTGGCTGTCTAGAGGGCATGACCTTGCTCCATACACTTGTATGGAGCAAGGCTGCCCCCACTAGTCGGGGGCTCTGGCTGAGATATGCATACCATATAACTGCGCTCCGTTCCCAGTTTAGAAACCACAAATTCTTGCAGCACACAGTGTGTGCGCTGGGAGAATTGATAAGTCTGCAGCCACAAAGAGTGACTGCAAAATTATCAATTTAGACCGGGCAACGCCTTTAATAACTCTTAGGGGGCCGTTACACGCCGCAAAATTGCATGCAATTTCACTTGCAATTTGCTGGTTGCAGTGAAATCATGGACACATTGTTCTATTTTGTTGCCGTGTACAAATGGAACAATGTGTCCATGATTTAACTGCAACCAGCAAATTGCCAGTGAAATTGCATGCAATGTTGCGACGTCTAACGGTACCCTTACCGTGAAATCACACAGTCTGCACTGAACATTCTGAAGCTGGCTCTTGACCAAGAAGAATTGCTGCATTCAGGTAAAACCACCACATCACGCCCATCACCTGTGTCTGTAGCATGCTGGGGCGAGCAGAGGAGTTCAACCTTCTTCCATGACTATTGCTTCTAGCCACGTTTCAAGACAGCCAATCGACCTGCAGCGATTCCCTGCCATGTTGGCTACTTGCATTACTGTGATTGACCGGCCACATTGCGTCATCAGGTAACATAGTAACATAGAAACTTACCATCAATGCCAAAAACAAAAACCAACACTGCACTTGCAGGATGCAGTCAGACCTCACTATGTGGAGCAAGCCCAGGTGCAAGTAGATAAATCACCTCTACCTACAATGAGATGTGGGAGGTGACTTGCCATGCACATAATGAGCCTGCATAGGACACCATTCACACTTATACATATGATGCGGAGTGTCTGATAGCTACCCACTGGTCCTGCCACCTGACGAAGTGAGCCGCCCAGTACGATGTCTCTGCACCACTAGATGAACGGCGCCCCAAAGTGCAAAAAAGTTTCCAGGTTTATGTCAGCCTGGAGTGCAGTGAATTGTTTGTGATAATAATTTTTGTAAATCATATACACCACATAGCAGACACTGGAACTGCTGTATATACATCATTGGAGACACGGGGGCATATACATAACAGGAGACGCTGTGAAATATATGACTCACCGTGGCCGGGTCGACACGTTGCTGGTGTTTCTTCTCCTCCTTGTCACGGGAACCGCGCCTGCGGCTATGGAGGCCCGATGGTCCAGATCAAATAAGACGTCGCTAGTGGAACAGTTTAGGGGTTAAATTGTTTCGTGACGCTACCTATGAGTATTCCGGTGAAGTCCACCAGAGCTGCTTGGGCCTCTGGGGGATGGAATGCAGCAAGATGGAACGCTCCCCACAGGCTGAGCGGTGATCCCCAGAGCCAGGAGCTGCACAAGATGTTCTGAGGCAGCTGCGGTTACCTTAGTGTGCGGAGATAGACAGTTCTTAAGAATGCACGGACACTGAAAGTCTCTGTAACAGGTACTTTACTGTAACCAGCAGGTGATACATGGCATACAGTTCTCAGGCAATGGACCGGGTGGACTTAGCAATGACCAGTGTTTCTCAGAGATCCGCAGTGTTCCTCCATTCTATCTAACTTGTGTTGCCATTGTCGCCCAGGAATGCCAGATCGGGTACAAGGAGGCTGCTTCAATGCCCTACCCGGGGTATACGTTTCTGGTGTTTTGGGGAGCCTTGGGTCCTTTTGGTGGGTACTCCGCTGGCTAGACGACTGTGTGTGGCGGTGGTGGGCTGCTCCTATAAAGCGGTCCCTCCACTCCTCTGGTTCGCATAGCAGTGTTGAACAACTACTAGCTTCAGTACCAGCAGACCGGCTGTAGATGGGCACGGGATGTTGTTGAACCCGCATGTAGATGCCTGTAGATCGGTTGTTAAGGCACCGGTAGTAATGGCGCCCATCCGGGGGTGACGGCCAGGGGCTGCACGGAACTGTGCAGACCCCCTCTCCTAGGTTGCAGAGCTCGTTCTTTTTGCTCCTTCTCCTACGTTGTCTCGGAGAGTTCTCTCTCTACACTCTACCACTACACTCCGCCCACCAATACCTTATTGGCCCTCTATACTGATGATGCATGTAGGGTATGGATCTCTGAGTTAACTGTGTCATTGCTTAGACAGAGAATATTGCTGCTGCTGTCTTGGCTGCAATACCCTCCTGTGATGCACTCGTTGCAGGGCACCACATATACATCGCAGGAGATTCTTGTGGCTTATACAACAATAGGAGGCACAGGCAGAACTGGGGAGCAAAGGCAGCACTGGAGGGTAAATACATAATTGGTGTGCACATACAGTATTGGAGGAAATATACAACACATATACAGTACTGGTGGGCACATACAATACTTCAGACTTTGTGGTAGCTGCTCCTACCTTGCATTTTTGCGCTGACCCCAACTACAAAGTGCTCCTTCATCTCATACTGGTAAGCACACAGCATTCAGCAGCAAACACATAGTCTGAAGTATACAGCACATCGGTTGTACATGGTCTGAGGTAAGCAGCACATGGGTGGTACATGGTCTGAGGTAAGCAGCGCATGGGTGGTTCATGGTGTGAGGTACAGAGCACATGGGTAATACATGGAGCCTGAGCTATACAGCACATGAGTACATGGAGCCTGAAGTATTTATTTATTTATTTATTCATTTATATAGCGCTATTAATTCCATAGCACTTTACATACATCAGTAATGCTGTCCCACTTGGGGCTCGCAATCTAAACATCATATCAGTATGTCTTTGCAATGTGGGAGGAAACCAGAGTGCCCAGAGGAAACCCACGCAAACACGGGGAGAACATACAAACTCCTTGCAGATGTTGTCTTTGGTGGGAATTGAAGTCAGGACCTCAGGACCTCAGTGCTGCAAAGGCTGCAGTGCTAACCACTTGAGCCACCGTGCATCCGAAGTATACAGAACATGGGTACATAGAGCCTGAGGCATACAGCACATGGGTACACAGAGCCAGAAGCATACAGCGCATAGGTATACGGAGCCAGAGGTATACAGCACATGGGTACATGGAAGCTTAAGCATACAGCACATAGGTACACGGAGCCTGAAGTGTGTGTGCTGTGAGGGTGGTTGTTGCACAAACTGTCTACCTTCTGCCTGGTTGCAGTTCCCTATGTGGCCACCCTGGTCACAGGGTGCCACAAGGGTATAGATTGAAAAGAGGAGGGGCCCCATGACAGAGCCTTGAGGGACCCCAACAGAGAGGGGATGGGGCAAGAAGGTCATGTGGGAGTGGGAGACGCTAAATGTGCGGTTGGAAAGGTAGGAAGAGATCCAGGAGAGGGCAATGTCAGTGATGCCAATGTAAGAGAGGATCTATAATAGGAGACAGTGGTCAACTGTGTCAGATGCAGAGGACAGGTCTAGAAGGAGGAGGACGGAGAACTGTCTGTTAGCTTTGGCCATGAGTAAGTCATTAGTAATTTTGTTCAGGGTAGTTTCAGTGGAGTGGTGGGGGTGGAAGCCTGATTGAAGGTTGTCAAAGAGAGAGTTGGATGAATGGTGGGATGAGAGTACAGTGTTGACATGCTTTTCGAGAAGTTTAGAAGCAAACAGAAGCAGGGATATGGGCCGGTAGCTGGATGTAGAAGTGGGGTTGAGGGATGGCTTCTTTAAGATAGGTGTAATTGTTGCATGTTTGAAAGCAAAAGGAAAGGTACCAGAAGTCAGTGATAGGTTGAAGAGGTGGGTTAGGGCTTGGATAAGTGTGGTGGTGAGGTTGGAGAGGAAATGGGATGGGATGGGGTCCAGTGCACAAGTGGTGAGGTGCGATCTGGAGAGGAGGTGTGGTGAGTGGTCTGGTATACATAGGGGTTGTGGCGGTTGGGTAGCAAAGCCTTGTCTGATGTGTTCAATCTTGTTGGTGAAGTGTGTTGCAAAGTCTTCTGCAGAGATAAAAGAAGTAGGAGGGGGCAGTGTGCGGGCGGAGTAGGGAGTTAAATGTGTTGAATAACTGCCTGGGGTTGTGGGATAAAGAGGATATGAGGGTAATGAAGTAATTCTGTTTAGTTGTGGTGAGTGCTGACTTGAATTTGAGAAGTGCTTGTTTGAATGCTGTGTAGTTTATACGCTTCCAGAGGAAGGTATCCTAGTGTGGACCCACTGGGCCATGGTACCAACTTCCTTGGGTGAGCTGGTCCTAGTTCAGCCAACCCCTATACAGGGATTGTCAAGGGCAAGCCCAGGGGGTCTACATACCACAGCTGCTAGCACCAGGCGGGGCGGCTCATAGGGTTAACCTATACTACCGTAAGGCCAAACAGGGAAGGAGGCACTACAGCCCAGGTACAGGAGAACTGGAATGGGTTCTACCAGAGGAGAGCACAAGGAAGGCCTGACTAACAGCCAGAGAAGCAGAAGCTTACTAACTCAATAATCAGGCATCTCCCAGCAGTAGAGGTGGCCTGATATACCGGAGGACAGACAGCTATTGGTCAAGGGGAGTGTCAGGTTGAGCCGTGCCAGCCCCTAGATTCACAGGGGAGGAGAGTGGCCGCGCCTAGTGCACCGCTGATTAGATTCATGACTGTGCTGATGTGTGAGCCCTGTGGTCAGCAGACAGGAATAGGACCTGGCAATGGCTCCAAGACACAGCATGCCTGGATGCCTGGATGCCGGCTGCCCAATACAGTAGAGGAGCAGAGGATGCAGACCCAGGAGAGGTGAGCTGGGGAGGTGCCAGGGGACCTAACAGTAGTCTTCATGCGAGGGTGTTTTCTTCCAGCACCGCTCTGCAACCCTAGACGTTCGCTGCAGATTTTTAGTGGTGTCTGTGTGCCAGGGTTGTCTGTTGATTTGTCATGTTCTGCCATGATCGAGAGGGGCAGCTGCATCAATATCTGATGTGAGTGTAGAGTTGTAGAAAGCTGTGGCATCTGTGTCGTGGAGTGAGGATATGGATGATAGCAGTAAAATGGCATTGGAGAGTGTGTGAGCATCAAGATGTGTGAGGTTTCTGCGAGGGTGTGCGAGTTGGTGGACATGGGTGACAGGTGAGGAGGACAAAGATGAGTAGATACAAAAGAAGAGACAGGACGAGCGCTCCCATAGGGAGAACCTGATATACACTTATTTAGGGGACAATTTCAGTTGGCTGGGTCGACTCTCAGCTTCTTCTCAGGTTGTGCCGCCTCCGCACAACCTCAGTAACAGTTTATTTGACGGGCCTCCTGAGCCGCAATACTCGTCCGGACTCCGGCGTTCTTACAGTCACATGGTGCCGGCAGTCACAAGGATCGCATTTGAGCGAAGTATTACCGGGTACTGTGCGCCTTGGACTATTGAAACAAACTGTTCCCGCCATTGCTTGGCGTCAAAAATGGATTACTGCAAGACGACCCAAGATGGCGCAATAGCCATGTACTACACACCATGTGCAGGCCCGGAGGTGTGTCTCAGCCCCTAGAAGAAGGAATGCCAAGACAGAGGAGCCAAAAAGTGTGGCATCAATCAGGAGGGCGGCCCACAGGAAGTTCTCCAGGAGTGGCTGCCAATAAAGAGACAAACTGGAAGAGAAGGACAGAACAACCAAGGCTCCTTTGTACCCGGCAGCATGGCGGCACCCCGTTGGAGAGACATTGTGCGCAAGGTCGAGGAGCAGGCCAGAATCGCGCAAGGAGACCTAGCAGCGGCGTCCCTCTTGACACTAGAGGGGGATGCCGACTACTGGAGGGACGCGTTTGGACGGCTTCGCCAGGACATGGAAGAAGCCCTGATGTGGGTGTGTTGAATGTGGAGTGCAGAGAGGGCCTGTAAGCTGAGAACGATGAGAGAAGGCCGAGAAGCGCGAGAGGCAGCAGTAGCGGTGCAGGCAGTTGTGGAGTACTGTGCCTCGTTACCATTCGTACCAGCACCCGTCCAGACCCGGGACACGGGGGCCCAGACTGAAACCCCGGTAACACCACCGTCCCGTACAAGCAGCTATCTCCGGCTGGAGGCAGCGCAACAGTCCCCTACCGAACCAGACATCATAATTGAAGCAGAAGACGACGAGACTGACTTTGAGGAACTGGAGGATGCAGAAGGAGCCTCGGGAGGGAGCACCACCGAAGCTGCGTGGTGGACTGCATGCAGCAGCGAGGAACCCCTACCATCGAGAGCTCAGCGGAGACAAGAGTGTCGTCAAGAGTCCCAACCAGCAACTCATCACCACCAGAGTAAAAGTCATCCTTAAACCAAAGAGACCAAGTTGCAAGGCAACGACGTCGAGAGGAGTGGTTCCAGAAAGAGCAAGCAACACGGCGATTTCGTGACGAGGCAAGAGCACAGCCCCTGCTTCCATTGGAGTTGCGCCGACAATGAACCGTAGTGTCTGTTTACCAAGATGAAGGATGGGGATTCCTCAGAGAACCCACACTTCAAGACGACATCTTTTTTGCACGATGTGGTGTAGACTCGTACCTGCGGCGAGGACACCCAGATCGAGACCTATACCGAGGTGAGAAGGTTACATTTGAGCGGTATCCAGGCCCCTTAGGCTGGTTCACCATAAGAATTTCCCGCAAGCAATAGACTCCCACGGTAGAGACATTGCACTGTATATAGCCCTTCTTTTCTTGCCTTTTATTTTTGCCTTCTTTTTGCAATCCCTGAATAATGAGCGTGTCCCTGAGTGTTTTTGACCTGAAGATTCAAATACGTTTATTTTGAATTCTACCCCTTGTTAATGATGTGTGAGATACATGCAGCGGCCCACTGGACTGTGCTGGACAATACATTACCGCTGGGCCCGCGTAGTTAGTACCAGCCCCCGTTGGGCCAAGTTAGATTATGTTTTACCTGCAGATAGTGGAATCCGGAGAGTAAGAACTTTGCCAACAGGTAAGCCGAGGACCATGGGGTCTTTTGTACTAATTACTGCAATGTATATATATATATATATATACAATGTGTGTGTGTGTAACGTTAAAGAATAGTGCCGCCTAGCAATAGGAAGAATTCCAAGAATGCTTGATTGTATATAGTTTACCCATTGATGTTGAATATAAAAAGAAAATGCTTTTCACTTCCCGGTTAACAGGTACTGATACTCGCGAACAAGTATATTCCTTCAGGGAGGTATGTGGCGCCCCCCTTAGTCAGCCGTCACAGAGGGGTATTGCACTCGTAAAAGAGGTGTAATTTCCCCAGCTGCAAGTGGACCCTAGGTTGGTGGGTGGGACCCATTCCTGAACTCCCACAGTAGCTGAGTGGTGGGAGGTTACCCGGGAGGGAGATATATTCACCTCCAGGGGTAATCAAGAGCGGTTAGTTGGAGGAGGAGAGGAGTCGGGACAGTTGGAAAGAGTGTGGAACAAGGCAGAAGGTTTACCCGGATGGTTTCAAGCCTATCCGGAGGAAAGGAGAAAGAGGGTCTTGAGGAGATCCTGAAAGAGGATGCCCGACGAGTGGAGTCGAGGCCCTAGAGAGAAAGGGAGAACCCCAGTGTGGAGCGACCATACTCCAGGGGATTCTCCAGTCCACCACGGGAACACCGGGCCCGAGGATCCGGCCAAGGTCTAGCTTTGCAGTCGGCAGTCGGCTGCAGTGGTATGTACTGTATATCGCCACAGCACCCTGCCAGACAGAGCCGTCTGCCTGCTTCCTCACCACGAGGGAGAGGACCCCCAATACTACCTACTCGGAGCTATTGGGTATAGGCCCATCCTAGGCGGGGAAGAAAGGACACGGGTTCGTCAACTAAGGTACACCATACCACCTGGGATCCACTTGCAGCCACCCATAGAGCTACCTGTCATTTTAACATCTGATGCTGAACTGTGGACTTTGTATGACGCTGCTAAAGGTTGACAGTAAAGTACACGGGAGAAAGTGACTTTGCCTGTGTTTGGTTTTCTTCATCAACCTGTTTGTTTTCAGAAACGCTATCCCGGAGGACCAGCTCTACCTGTAGGGAGCTTTGCCATCTCAGCCGCACTACCATCGACCTCCGGAGGACTGTGCCGGTGCTGGTGACCCATCACCAGGTACTACAGGTGGCGTCACATGACAAACTCTTATCCCCTGTAAATATCCCCTTTTTTTGAAGTGTCACCCAAGCCACGGGCTCAGGTGCTGCCACCCGTGACATCCCAAGAATCCCACCGAACCTGATACCCGAGTACCCCAGAGCCTGGGTCTCAACATTTGCCACCTAAACAAATTAGTTTCAGCAGAGCCTGTTGCTTCCTCACTGAGGCAGTGCTGCAGTGCTCTCAGCTTGCAACCGATATGGGTGACAGGGGCAGAGATTCCAATTTGGAGATGGAGGATGAGGAGGAGGGGGGTAGGAACTGGTGTAGGAGGTGGAGGAAGCCCTGATGGAATTAGGGCCTGCAATCCTTAGCGTCGGTAGTATGTGTGCCGTTCCAGGGTCCAACTCGGACTCGGCCTCCACAAGGTTCACCCAGTGTGCGGTCAGGGAAATGTAGCATCCCTGGCAACAAGTACTTGTCCATGTGTCAGTCATTAAGTGGACCTTTCCAGTAACTGGGTTGTTTAGAGCACAGGTGATGTTATGGGAAACATGTTGGTGCAAGGCGTGGACAGCACACTGGAAAAATAGTGGCGGCTGGGGACTAAGTACCAAGGGATGGCTGGCCCAAGAAGTTGTGGAAAGCCTCATTGTCCACAAGCCTAAACGCCAACATTTCCAGGGTGGGTGGGTGGCTTGGTATACAGTGCCTACAAGTAGTCTTCAACCCCCTGCAGATTTAGGTGGTTTGATAAGATGCAAATAAGTTAGAGCCTTCAAACTGCAAACGAGAGTAGGATTTATTAACAGAAGCATAAATCTTACAAACCAAAAAGTTATGTTGCTCAGTTGAATTTTAATAAATTTTAAACATAAAAGTGTGAGTCAATTTTTATTCAACCCCTAGGTTTAATATTTTGTGGAATAACCCTTGTTTGCAATTACAGCTAATAATCGTCTTTTATAAGACCTGATCAGGCCGGCACAAGTCTCTGGAGTTATCTTGGCCCACTCCTCCATGCAGATCTTCTCCAAGTTATCTAGGTTCTTTGGGTGTCTCATGTGGACTTTAATCTTGAGCTCCTTCCACAAGTTTTCAATTGGGTTAAGGTCAGGAGACTGACTAGGCCACTCCATCACCTTGATTTTTTCCATCTTGAACCAGGCCTTGGTTTTCTTGGCTGTGTGCTTTGGGTCGTTGTCTTGTTGGAAGATGAAATTACGACCCATCTTAAGATCCTTGATGGAGGAGCGGAGGTTCTTGGCCAAAATCTCCAGGTAGGCCGTGCTATCCATCTTCCCATGGATGCGGACCAGATGGCCAGGCCCCTTGGCTGAGAAACAGCCCCACAGCATTAAGCTGCCACCACCATGCTTGATTGTAGGGATGGTATTCTTGGGGTCGTATGCAGTGCCATCCAGTCTCCAAACGTCACGTGTGTGGTTGGCACCAAAGATCTCGATCTTGGTCTCATCAGACCATAGAACCTTGAACCAGTCTGTCTCAGAGTCCTCCAAGTGATCATGAGCAAACTGTAGATGAGCCTTGACATGACGCTTTGAAAGTAAAGGTACCTTACGGGCTCGTCTGGAACGGAGACCATTGCGGTGGAGTACGTTACTTATGGTACTGACTGAAACCAATGTCCCCACTGCCATGAGATCTTCCCGGACCTCCTTACTTGTTGTCCTTGGGTTAGCCTTGACTCTTCGGACAAGCCTGGCCTCGGCACGGGAGGAAACTTTCAAAAGCTGTCCAGGCCGTGGAAGTCTAACAGTAGTTCCATAAGCCTTCCACTTCCGGATGATGCTCCCAACAGTGGAGACAGGTAGGCCCAACTCCTTGGAAAGGGTTTTGTACCCCTTGCCAGCCTTGTGACCCTCCACGATCTTGTCTCTGATGGCCTTGGAATGCTCCTTTGTCTTTCCCATGTTGACCATGTATGAGTGCTGTTCACAAGTTTGGGGAGGGTCTTAAATAGTCAGAAAAGGCTGGCAAAAGAGATAATTAATTCACACATGTGAAGCTCATTGTTCTTTGTGCCTGAACTACTTCTTAATACTTTAGGGGGACCAAACAGAATTCAGGTGGTTTGAGGGGTTGAATAATAAACGACCCTCTGAATTAACTTTTAACGCTTTAAAAAAAAAAATTTTTGTGGCACTGCATTTCCCACTTCCAGGCTGATCTGCAGTCCAAATGTCACAATGCCAAGTTAATTCCGCATGTGTCACCAGCTAAATCTGCAGGGGGTTGAAGACTACTTGTAGGCACTGTATAAGCTGGTGTTTTAAGGCATGGGACAGCAGAACGCTGTGCTGGAAAAAAGAATTGGACGTGGTTGCTGATGGTGCTTGTGAATGTGCAACGATAGCTGCAGGGTGGGAGGCATCCGTGACTATGTAACTGACAGTGGATTGGTAAGCACACAGCCAGAAGAATAGGCTGTGGTTTCACACGCAGACACCAATTGTGGAGCCAGGCGTACGGCCCACCTAGTCTGGTGCTTTGACGACATGTGCCTGTGTATTATAGTGGTGGTCACGCTGGTAGTGGTCAGACCTGCTGATCTTCGTACAGCAAAGGTTACAAATGAACATTCTTTTATTGTCTGCACATTTCTTTTAAAAAGTGCCAGACTGGGGAACAACACCAAACCCTTGGCCTGGGAACTTGCTGTGTGTGGGTGCTATACGAAAATGTTGCCCACCTTTTCCTTCTGGCCACCCATGTGCCTTTTCCGCCTGTTGCTGTGCTGTGGATCCCTTCCCCTCTTCACGGTTGTCCTTGCGCTGCATGGCACCTTCCCAGGTTGAGTCAGAGATTTATCGTCCACCAACTCATATTCCACTTCCGCATTCTTGTCCTTGTAATTTGTTAACTTATCACCTGTTGGCAATTGTGTCTCATCTTCATCTATCTCTTGAGACTAATTGCCGTTCCCCAGCATTGTCTTCTTCTGACCATAGCTGCTCAAATATTTGGGCATCACTACCCAGAACTCCCCATATCCCTCTTGCAATGTGAAGTACGAGAGGCTGGAATCAATAAATGGAAATATAAAGTGCTTTTCGGAGTGTCTGAGTGTGGTATCACTTGTCTCCTGTAACTCACCATGGTGGGAGGAAAGAGGATCATGGCGAGGATAATGAGGTCCAGACTCTTGGCTAGTGAAACTAGACTGTGGAAGACAGGGTGGTGCTGGGAAATATACTAGAAGTATTATCTGCCATCCAACCAACCACCTGTTCGCATTATTTTGGCTTTAAAAGTGGTGTCCCGTGTCCCTCTGCCAAGTGGGATGGGAAGTTAGATTTCGTGGATAAGCATGTTTGTTGTGCTCCCGGAGCAGGCACAGTCCCACGACCTCTGCTAGCTCCATCAGCAGCATCTTCCCTGTACATTACCGCACACTTTGCTCATTTTAAATTAGGTATATAATATATACCTGCAAACTATGTGGTATTAGTAGGGAAAATAAAATATGTTAACCTGAAAAGTACTTTTGTGTTTAGGTTGCTGTAGCAGTATACCTATAGATATAGAAGGGTTGTAAGGGTATGTGCACACATTGAGTATTTGGTTGCCGAATTCTCTGCACCATTTCCTGCATCTCTTGGCAGAAAAACTGCAGAATTTATTCCACATTTTAGATGTGTTTGTGCATGCATTTTTCAACTGCATTTTTCCAGCGTTTTTAGTAGATGTGGTCGCCTAGTTGCTCCATAACATTTTAGACCGGGCACCCCTTTAAGGAAAGCTGGATGACAACCAAATGTAGAAGACTTATGGCCACTTTACACGTCCCGATATCAGCGTCCGACTCTGTCCAAAAGTCACGTGGTTCGTGCGTTGGCCCCGATATCGTTCGTGCGTTGTATGGTTTAAACGTCCAATACGATGCAGGAACGATGCCAAAATGATATCGGGGATTGAATGAGCGTACTCTCCAACGGCCCGATATTGGTTGGAGGTTGTAGCCGGATCAGGCTGTGTAAAAGCCCAACAACGATGTGGAGTACAACTTCCCCTATTCTCTCCCATGTTAAATGGTCGTTCCTGGGTCAGCCGTACAAGGGGGCATAGACATCGTAGTGGCGTTGCCTGCCGATATCGCGCTGTGTAAATCTCCGATGCAATCTTTGAAATCTGGGCAGAAAAAGCGCACTCCCGCGGCATCGGATCCAATATCGGACCGTCGTTGGGACGTGTAAAGTGGCCATTAATGATGAGCATGTTGGTTGTCCTCAAGCTTTCTCTTAAACAGTTGAAAATCAAGACATGTACTTGAGTTTTACATAATTTCAATAATGTACATGTTCAATGGCTAAATATGAAATT
>JARQOC010002780.1:0-21886 GCA_033576535.1 Allobates femoralis | reverse complement strand
GCAGAGGGCACGGGGAGCTGTGCAAGAGGATGAAGGGGGTCATTAATGGAGATAATAGGGTGATGGGTGCTCCATGGGGGGATGGGTGCTCCTTAAGGCCACAAAGGGGTGCACTGTGTGTATGCGCCCCAAAATAGGGGCAGGCTCCTGTACCCCTAGGACTCTGATACAATTTAGTTATGGCCTCTGCCTTCATTATTCTTCAGTCATTGTTCCCATAGCTGTAAAGTCTTGAGATCTTTTTCCTGATTGAGTTTAGTGGTGTCCAGCTGTGGTGAACTACTGCTCCCAGCATACTGTGGATTGCCTGTGTAATCTGGCTACAGTCCTGAGTCCTGACTGAGCCGTCCGGTCCGCCCAATAAAGAAACCTACAGTCCTACACACACAGGCGAGCGGGCGGGGAGGGGGGGGTTTGTGCCTGTCCCGGGCTGGTAGTCAGGAGAGAGAGTTATGAGGTGTGTATATATATGTATACATCAGGCGCAGGCACACACTATGAGGTATTATACCTCATAGTGTGTGCCTGCCTGGTGATGTATACAATATATATACACACCTCATAGGGTGCCTGCCTAATGTATACATATATATGCCTGAGGCACACACACTATGAGGTATATATATGTATACATCAGGCAGGCACACACACTATGAGGTGTATATATGTATACATCAGATCAGGCAGGCACACACACTATGAGGTGTATATATCATGTATACACCTCATAGTGTGTGTGCCTGCCTGATGTATACATATATATACCTCATAGTGTGTGTGCCTGCCTGATGTATACATATATATACCTGATGTGTATATATATGTATACATCAGGCAGGCACACTATGCCTCATCAAATAAAAATTGGTGGTGGCGGAAGTGATGGGGGGGCGCCAAAATAAGTCCTTGGCTCGGGTGCCAGAAAACCTAGTTACACCTCTGGTCAGGACCATTCGGAGGACACAAGTTGACAGACTGTCGTGAATATTTTACTGAACCTTGCAGCTGCCGCTCACTGGACCTGCCGCTGCCGCTCCTTGGTCCCGCTGCCGCTCACCGGATCTACCACAAACACGCTTCCTGGACCCGCCAACGTCCTCTGTAATCACTGGAGGTACCTGCATTGTAATCACTTATAAATGTCTGTGTAGAGGTGGTATTAATATTATATGGCCAGTATGGTCAGTGGTGATGTAATAGTGGTCTCTGTGTAGAGGTGGTATTAATGTTATATGGTCAGTGTGGTCAGTAGTAATGTAATAGTGGTCTCTGTGTAGAGGTGGTATTAATATTATATGGTCAGTGTGGTCAGTGGTAATGTAATAGTGGTCTCTGTGTAGAGGTGGTATTAATGTTATATGGTCAGTGTGGTCAGTGGTGATGTAATAGTGGTCTCTGTGTAGAGGTGGTATTAATGTTATATGGTCAGTGTGGTCAGTGGTAATGTAATAGTGGTCTCTGTGTAGTGGTTTTTATTCAGTAACTAGTAAAAAGGCCCGATGCAATTGCATCGGGAGCGGGGTGAAATGAATTGTGTGTATACAGGCGGGTCAGTGGGTAGCAGAGTATGGAGGCGGCTCTGTGGGTAGCAGAGTATGGAGGCGGCTCTGTGGGTAGCAGAGTATACAGGCGGCTCTGTGGGTAGCAGAGTATGGAGGCGGCTGTGTGGGTAGCAGAGTATCGAGGCGGCTGTGTGGTGGAGGGGTGAGGAGAGGTGCGGCTCTGTGGTGGAGCGGTGAGGAGAGATGCGGCTCTGTGGTGGAGGGGTGAGGAGAGAAGCGGCTGTGGAGGAGGGGTGAGGAGAGATGCGGCTGAGTGGTGGAGGGGTGAGGAGAGATGAGGCTCAGTGGTGTAGGGTTGAGGAGAGATGCGGCTCAGTGGTGGAGGGGTGAGGAGAGAAGCACACAGTATATACATACATAAAACATTGTATAGACACACAGTATACAGAGATTACACACAGTATACAGACATTAGACACAGAGTGTAGACACATTACACAGAGTGTAGAGACATTAGACACAGAGTGGACAGAGAGACATTAGACACAGAGTGGACAGAGAGACATTAGACACAGAGTGGACAGAGAGACATTAGACACAGAGTGGACAGAGAGACATTAGACACAGAGTAGACAGAGAGACATTAGACACAGAGTAGACAGAGAGACATTAGACACAGAGTGGACAGAGAGACATTAGACACAGAGTGGACAGAGAGACATTAGACACAGAGTGGACAGAGAGACATTAGACACAGAGTGGACAGAGAGACATTAGACACAGAGTGGACAGAGAGACATGACACACAGAGTGGACAGAGACATGACACACAGAGTGGACAGAGACACATGAGACACAGAGTGGACAGAGATACATGAGGGACAGAGATAGATGAGGGACAGAGATAGATGAGGGACAGAGATAGATGAGGGACAGAGACACATGAGGGACAGAGACACATGAGGGACAGAGACACATGAGGGACAGAGACACATGAGGGACAGAGACACATGAGGGACAGAGACACATGAGGGACAGAGACACATGAGGGACAGAGACACATGAGGGACAGAGTGGACAGAGAGACATTAGACACAGAGTAGACGGAGAGACATTAGACACAGAGTGGACAGAGAGACATTAGACACAGAGTGGACAGAGAGACATTAGACACAGAGTGGACAGAGAGACATGACACAGAGTGGACAGAGAGACATGACACACAGAGTGGACAGAGACATGACACACAGAGTGGACAGAGACACATGAGACACAGAGTGGACAGAGATACATGAGGGACAGAGATAGATGAGGGACAGAGACACATGAGGGACAGAGTGGACAGAGACACATGAGGGACAGAGTGGACAGAGACACATGAGAGACAGAGTGGACAGAGACACATGAGGGACAGAGTGGACAGAGACACACGAGGGACAGAGACACATGAGGGACAGAGTGGACAGAGACACATGAGGGACAGAGTGGACAGAGACACATGAGGGACAGAGTGGACAGAGACACATGAGGGACAGAGACACATGAGGGAGAGAGTGGACAGAGACACATGAGGGAGAGAGTGGACAAAGACACATGAGGGAGAGAGTGGACAGAGACACATGAGGGACAGAGACACAAGAGGGAGAGAGTGGACAGAGACACAAGAGGGAGAGAGTGGACAGAGACACATGAGGGAGAGAGTGGACAGAGACACATGAGGGAGAGAGTGGACAGAGACACATGAGGGAGAGAGTGGACAGAGACACATGAGGGAGAGAGTGGACAGAGACACATGAGGGAGAGAGTGGACAGAGACACATGAGGGAGAGAGTGGACAGAGACACATGAGGGAGAGAGTGGACAGAGACACATGAGGGAGAGAGTGGACAGACACATGAGGGAGAGAGTGGACAGAGACACATGAGGGACAGAGTGAACAGAGAGGTGCATGCTCCTCTGACCTCTTCCTCCGTCCATGGTCCTCTGTCGTCTTCCTCCCTCCATGCTCCTCTGACCTCTTCCTCCCTCCATGCTCGTGTGTCCTCCTGCAGACTCCTCTGTCCACTTGCTCCAGACGCTTCCTATGAAGAGGATGTAAGAGGAGGTTGTGGTTGTGAGGGGCAGACTCCTGTGTACTCCTCCAGACTCCTATGTCGTCCTCCTCCTCAGTCCTCCTCCGCAGCGGTGATGAGGAGGTTGTGGTTTTGAGGGGCAGACTCCTGTGTCCTCCTCCAGACTCGTATGTCGTCCTCCTCCTCAGTCCTCCTCTGCAGCGGTGATGAAGGGGGCCGCTAATGGTGCCGGCGGCCACTTTAAAAATACGGCTCCCCCGGGCTGCGGCGGGCGGCGGGCCCTTGTGTAATGTGGCTTAGCCGGCGGGCCTGGAGGGTGTAAAGAGAGTGCGGCGGTGGTGGAGGCAGCAGCGTGCGGGGTTGTGCAGTGACTGGAGCATGCAAGGAGCCGGCACCAGGCAGCGTGATGGGTGTCGCAATATGGCGGCGCTTCCGGGGTAGGCAGGCATAATCTGCAGTTTAGCGCAGGCGCCCTTGCTCCATAGCGGCACAGTAGCCAGAAGCTCTAAACTGCAGATCATGTATAGAGATGGACAGTAATATTCGGGCACTATGTACCATATATACTCGTGTATAAGCAGAGTTTTTCAGCCCGAGTTTTTGGGCTGAAAATTTACCCCCTCGACTTATACGCGAATCAATAGAAGATAAAATCTTGCACATGGCGCCATCTGACCTAAGGCCGACCTTGCTGCAGCCAATAGGCAGGCTCAGGCACCCAGCGTCTGAGAAGCTATTTATTTAAGTACATTTTACTTGGGTTTTATTTAAATTTATTCCGAAAAATGCAGCTCAGTGGGCCCGAGCCCCGGATGTTTTTTGACCCTAGCAACGCCCCTGCCTGAGGCAAAGCTCCGCCTGTGGGGAGCTGTACTACCAAAGCTGCTTCACCTCAGCGGCTGGCTGCAGCACTGGTAACCACATTACCGGGCACCACAGGTGGCATCACGTTTCCCTATCCCCAAGTTTCCCTTCATTCCCAACACCCAACTGAGTGCCCAGGGCACAGAACTGGGACCAGACACGCCGTGATCCCCCACTGAAGCCACCGTCCCGGTATTCAAGTAACCCCTTCCCTGCCGGCCTGACTCACATTTATGTGATAAAATATATGACAAGATTTCTTATATTCATTTGTACTATTGATTTATGGCAACTTTTTAAAAGCAGCATTAAATAAAACAGGTAGACTGATTACAATTGTTTAAATTAAGTAAAATATTTTTATGACTTGAGGGAAATCTATTGAAGGGATTTTTAAAGTTCATTTTAATCAATAGATCTTGGAATAATAATAATTTCCGCAATTTGATTTTTTAAAAAAAATGTTCCTGAACTGATATACGGTAATCCTATTTATTTGTCCCTGCTATATACTGTGTAATGGATGTGCCTGACTGTACAGGGACATGGTCTGATCATACCACATCTCCTGTGCTGAGATAATCTTATATATGTCCCTGCTATGTACTGTGTGATGGATGTGTGGTGCCCCGCAACGAGTGCGTCACAGGAAGGTGCTGCACCCCTGACCACAGGTGCAGTATTCTCCGTCTCAGTGATGAATGGGTTAACTCCAAGGCTCCATACACCACATGCAACATCCAGAGACAGAGGACCAATCGGGTCCTGGTGGGAGGAGTGTGGGATGTGCAGTGTGGGGAAGGAGTAGAACAGAAAGTTAGAACGTGGGAGAGACAAGTGCAAGGCAGATGTCAGAACCGGAGATCTAACAGGGAGGGCACCGAGAAGCGGTGAACCCAGACGTGAAAGGGGCCAAGTACCAGTAACCAAGTAACGGGTCCAAAGACGCCCGCGCCCAGTCCACCCGGAGACCGGTTCCGAGGCAGTACAGAAGTCCATCAAACCAGAGTGATAGAAGGCTTCCTAGGAGCACATCATGACAACCACCATCACCGCGGCTGTGCCGGAGGGGTACCCACCATTGGGGTTCAGGGGACCCGTCGGGAGTTGGTCGGCCGCCGGCTTGGGTCCTCACTAAAGGCTCCCCAGTATCCCGACCCGGTACATGAAGCAAGTGAAGAGTAACCAGGGACAGTAAGGTATAGAAAGACACAGTGGAACCTTGGAAGGACACTATCCATCACTGGGACCACCTGGTCCGTTACCTGAAGGTCTGTACCGTTTGAAGTGTGTACCCGTTGACCTGCAAAGAACAAAGTAAAGACTCATGCAGAGGAGCGTTATGTCCGAGTACTTCTTTTGAACTGTTACTACACCATTTTACTTAATACCTCAACCGAGCTGCCGTATTCCACCAGGGCAGCTCCTGACCCCGGGGACTATAGATCATCCTGTTGGGAGCGGTTCCATCTAAGGTGCAGCACATCCCCCAGAGGTTCAAGCCGGACACTCACAGGTGGCGTCACGAAATAAGACTTTGTCATTACCTAACCGTGCAATTGACCACCTGGCCCACACAGCCTCGGGCACGGAAGCGTGACCGTAGCCAGCGCCTGAGAGCTGAGCACCCGGCAACGGTGAGTCAGATGTGTCTGACTGTACAGGGACATAGTCTGATCATACCACATCTCCTATGCTGAGACATTCTTATAAATCTTATATATGTCCCTGCTATGTACTGTGTGATGGATGTGTCTGACCATACAGGGACATGGTCTGATCGTACCACATCTCCCGTGCTGAGATAATCTTATATATGTCCCTGCTATGTACTGTGTAATGGATGTGTCTGACTGTACAGGGACATGATCTGATCATACCACATCTCCTGTGCTGAGATAATTTTATATATGTGCCCCTGTTATGTACTGTGTAATGGATGTGTCTGACCATACAGGGACATGGTCTGATCATACCACATCTGATGTGCTGAGGTAATCTTATATATGTGTCCCTGTGTTATGTACTGTGTGTTTCCTTCTCATGCCGGCTGTACTTCCTCATGTATGTTGTACATGCTTATTGTACTTCATTATTTCTGGTTGCTTTTTGTAGAAATTTGCATTAATGGCCAAATCACTGTGTCAGTTGCTTAAGATTCTGAAGAAAGGTGGCAGTGGGCAAACCATGTTATAATGTGTCTGATCATGGAGTTTGGGAAACATTGGTCTGATTAACAGGCTGGATCCATAGGTATGGACAGAGTTATACCTGAAACACATAAGACATTGCTATAATTTATGCTTGGATTGGATTGTACATGAAAAGGTTTTATTGATGCTGAATTAAAAATGTGGAATTATGAACCAGCTACAATAAGTCTGAAGAAAGGGGGCACTCGGTTAAAATGTCTCTGAATGAAAATATAAAGAAAAGCAAAATATATACCGTATGTAAGACATTGCACAATACTGGGAGATGTCCACCTGCCCCAACAGCAACTAGCAAAAATCTCACATTACGGTATACTCACCTTGAATATCTAGAAATACCAGTTTCTGGCCAACATTGTACTTTCTAAATCTAAACACTGTCATCGTCTAACTTTACTCCGTAACTGCTGTAATAGTCTATTGTACTTAAGAATGTCGACAACATATATATTTACACACTTGTTCCTTTTTATTTTTTCTTTTCTCTGCTAGGGAGTATCTAACAACCTGTGCACTGTACTGTGTAAATGGAACAGATTTCAGATCACATAATTTCCGGGTTTTGCTGTCTTAGTGCTGAGGCTGAGAGGAATGTGGCCTCGAGTCAGCAGAGTTTAGCCTGTTTGCTGGGGTTCAAATGTGTAGCCCTTCGTTGCTTTGCTAAAGTGAACTAGAGTGCTGTGTTTAAAGGGAATCTGTCAGCTAGGTTTTGCTATTTAATCTGAGAGCAGCACAGAGGCTAAACCTTGATTTCAGCAATGTCAATTACCAACAGGAGTGGATTAAGACTAGCCAGGGCGGGGCCCCAGGCTGTTTAGAAGATGAGGGCCCCCACCCCAACTCAAAGTATCATGTGAAATGTCATATGATCATTTTTTAATAGATAATGTGAACAGCCTTGTGATTAACACACAGGTGCAGAACCATAAAAGAAAGAAATGAGAAATGAGTATCTGTTGCTGCACAAAACATTATAATGAAGTCAATCTGGCCATGGGCCCAGGGTGGTAGCCCAGATTGCCCTCCTTATAATCCGCCTATGATTACCAATCAGTGTTTTATAAGCAGAAGCTTGTCATTCTAGGACTAGCTGCCTCATGCCACCTACCATCCATGCCAAAGACAGAAAACCAAAAGCACTTACAGGACGCAGTCAGAGCCCAATTGTGGAGCAAGCCCAGCTGCTGGCTGATGAGTCGCCTCTACCAGCAAATGTGGGAGGCGACCTGCCATGCATACACTAGGCCTGCATAGAGCACCATTCACACTGATACATATGATGCAGAGTGTCTGAAAGCTACCCAACCGCTCCGCTGCCTGAGCATTGGGCCGCACAGTACGATGCTTCTGCACCACTGGATGAACGGCGCCCCTATGGGCCCACCTGCGCCCTGGATGGATAAAAAAGTGCAAAAGTTTTTTATATGATAAATAAAAAACCTTTATAGATGGGATTTTGGTTCATGTGTTGGCCCAAGACATTTAAGCTGATGACCCACGATCAAGGGATCCCATGCTCACCAGTCCTAACAAAATTGTACAAAAACTACTAGAAAAAAAGCAGCATCAGAAAAACTCACCATCCATGCCAAAGACAGAAAACCAAAAGCACTTACAGGACGCAGTCAGAGCCCAATTGTGGAGCAAGCCCAGCTGCTGGCTGATGAGTCGCCTCTACCAGCAAAATGTGGGAGGCGACCTGCCATGCATACACTAGGCCTGCATAGAGCACCATTCACACTGATACATATGATGCAGAGTGTCTGAAAGCTACCCAACCGCTCCGCTGCCTGAGCATTGGGCCGCACAGTACGATGCTTCTGCACCACTGGATGAACGGCGCCCCTATGGGCCCACCTGCGCCCTGGATGGATAAAAAAGTGCAAAAGTTTTTTATATGATAAAAAAAAACCTTTATAGATGGGATTTTGTCATGTTGCAAACTTAGGATACCGATCAAGGACCTCTCACCGTCTAACAAATTGACAACACAAAAAAAAGGCATAAAACTCCCTCCGCAAAGACAAAACAAAAGCACTTCAGGACGAGTAGACAATTGAGCACAGCGGCTGAGATCCTCAAAATTGGGGACCTGCATGCAACACTAGGCCTGCTAACACCATTCACAGACATGACAATCTGAAGTACCCACGCTCGCTAGATGCGCACATACGATGCTTCTCACCACTGATAAGGCCCATGCCCACCTCGCCTGATGATAAAAGTGCAATTTTTATATGAAAAAAACTTATAGTGGATTGTTATGTGCCAAACATTTAACAGACCGTAGATCACTCACCAGTCACAAAATTGACAAAATAAGAAAAAAACGCATCAAAAACACCACCATGCAAGACAAAAACCAACACTTACAGGACGCATCAACCAATTGTGAGAAGCAGCTGTGATGACCCTACACAATTGGGAGGCGACTGCAGCAACTAGGCTGCTAGAGCACCATCACACTGAACTAGATGCGAGTCTGAATACCACCGCTCGCTCCTGTGCCCACAGTACTGCTCTGCACCACGATAACGCCCTTGGCACTGCCTGATGTAAATGCAAGTTTATATGAAATAAAACTTATAATGTTTGTTATGTTGCCCAAGCATTAGTGATACCCCGAAGGTCGTCACTCTAACAAATTTACAAACTATAAAAAAAAGCAGCATAAAACTATCATCAAAAACCAAACATACGCGCACAAGCCATTGTGAGCAGCCACGGCTGAGCTCACCCTACACAATTGGCAGTCAGCTACACAGCCTGCATAGAGCACATTCACATGACATGATGCAGATGTTGAAGCACCAACCGTCGCGCACTTGGCCACTCTGCTTCCACACTGGATATGGCCCTAGCCCAGCACTGATGTAAAAGGCAAAAGTTTTTTATATGAATAAAAACTTTAAATGATTGGTTCGTTGCCCAGACATTAGCTGATCCCCGACAGTCTTCACCATCTATAATTGACAAAATATAGAAAAAGCGTCAAATACCACCATGCAAAAACAGAAACAAAGCACTTACAGGACCAGTCAGAGCCCATGGGCAGCCTGTGGTGATGACACCTTACCGCAAAATGTGGGGGCGAGCTGCCATGCATCACTAGGCTCTAGAGCACATACTGATACATGACAAGTGTTGAAAGCTACCACCGCTCCTGACATGGCGCACATACGAGTCTGCACCAGATGAGGCGCCCTATGCCCACTGCCTGGATGGATAAAAAAGTGCAAAAGTTTTTTATATGATAAATAAAAAACTTTATAGATGGGATTTGGTCATGTGTTGCCAAGACATTTAAGCTGATGACCCACGATCAAGGGATCCCATGCTCACCAGTCCTAACAAAATTGTACAAAAACTACTAGAAAAAAAGCAGCATCAGAAAAACTCACCATCCATGCCAAAGACAGAAAACCAAAAGCACTTACAGGACGCAGTCAGAGCCCAATTGTGGAGCAAGCCGAGCTGCTGGCTGATGAGTCGCCTCTACCAGCAAAATGTGGGAGGCGACCTGCCATGCATACACTAGGCCTGCATAGAGCACCATTCACACTGATACATATGATGCAGAGTGTCTGAAAGCTACCCAACCGCTCCGCTGCCTGAGCATTGGGCCGCACAGTACGATGCTTCTGCACCACTGGATGAACGGCGCCCCTATGGGCCCACCTGCGCCCTGGATGGATAAAAAAGTGCAAAAGTTTTTTATATGATAAATAAAAAACCTTTATAGATGGGATTTTGGTTCATGTGTTGGCCCAAGACATTTAAGCTGATGACCCACGATCAAGGGATCCCATGCTCACCAGTCCTAACAAAATTGTACAAAAACTACTAGAAAAAAAGCAGCATCAGAAAAAACTCACCATCCATGCCAAAGACAGAAAACCAAAAGCACTTACAGGACGCAGTCAGAGCCCAATTGTGGAGCAAGCCCAGCTGCTGGCTGATGAGTCGCCTCTACCAGCAAAATGTGGGAGGCGACCTGCCATGCATACACTAGGCCTGCATAGAGCACCATTCACACTGATACATATGATGCAGAGTGTCTGAAAGCTACCCAACCGCTCCGCTGCCTGAGCATTGGGCGCACAGTACGATGCTTCTGCACCACTGGATGAACGGCGCCCCTATGGGCCCACCTGCGCCCTGGATGGATAAAAAAGTGCAAAAGTTTTTTATATGATAAAAAAAAAACCTTTATAGATGGGCTTTTGGTTTTCTGTCTTTGGCATGGATGGTGAGTTTTTCTGATGCTGCTTTTTTTCTAGTAGTTTTTGTACAATTTTGTTAGGACTGGTGAGCATGGGATCCCTTGATCGTGGGTCATCAGCTTAAATGTCTTGGGCCAACACATGAACCAAAATCCCATCTATAAAGGTTTTTTATTTATCATATAAAAAACTTTTGCACTTTTTTATCCATCCAGGGCGCAGGTGGGCCCATAGGGGCGCCGTTCATCCAGTGGTGCAGAAGCATCGTACTGTGCGGCCCAATGCTCAGGCAGCGGAGCGGTTGGGTAGCTTTCAGACACTCTGCATCATATGTATCAGTGTGAATGGTGCTCTATGCAGGCCTAGTGTATGCATGGCAGGTCGCCTCCCACATTTTGCTGGTAGAGGCGACTCATCAGCCAGCAGCTGGGCTTGCTCCACAATTGGGCTCTGACTGCGTCCTGTAAGTGCTTTTGGTTTTCTGTCTTTGGCATGGATGGTGAGTTTTTCTGATGCTGCTTTTTTTCTAGTAGTTTTTGTACAATTTTGTTAGGACTGGTGAGCATGGGATCCCTTGATCGTGGGTCATCAGCTTATATGTCTTGGGCCAACACATGAACCAAAATCCCATCTATAAAGGTTTTTTATTTATCATATAAAAAACTTTTGCACTTTTTTATCCATCCAGGGCGCAGGTGGGCCCATAGGGGCGCCGTTCATCCAGTGGTGCAGAAGCATCGTACTGTGCGGCCCAATGCTCAGGCAGCGGAGCGGTTGGGTAGCTTTCAGACACTCTGCATCATATGTATCAGTGTGAATGGTGCTCTATGCAGGCCTAGTGTATGCATGGCAGGTCGCCTCCCACATTTTGCTGGTAGAGGCGACTCATCAGCCAGCAGCTGGGCTTGCTCCACAATTGGGCTCTGACTGCGTCCTGTAAGTGCTTTTGGTTTTCTGTCTTTGGCATGGATGGTGAGTTTTTCTGATGCTGCTTTTTTTTCTAGTAGCTCATGCCACCTAGTCATCCTGCTCAGTGTGACCCTGCCCCCACCACTGATTAGCAGATTTCTGTGAACCTATAGTGTACACGAATAGCATCCAATCTGTGGTGTGGGCAGGGCTGTACAGACACAGCATTCTAAGTTATGCTAGATCTGTAACAGAGAAAACAGTGATTTTATCAAAACAACAACAGGCAGCAAAGTAATTGATAAATCACTGGAATCAGGGTCTCTTCCACTGCATTATGTGTCTGTCATTACTTGCAGATGCAGACAAGAAAAGTGATCCTGTGCAAGCACAACATATGGACCCTTTGCAGCGCAGGAGCTCATCAAAAAGCAAATTCCTTCTACTTTGGAGGTAGACATTGGCCTATCCTAAACTTTTGAACCTCTTTGCGGCCGCACAGGTTGCATCAATGATGTGTCCACCCCTGACTCTCAGATTACATAGCAAAAACCTGGTGACAGGCTCATTTTAATGGTAAAGAGGGAGATTGCTTCAGAAAAGTCACCCAGAAGGAAAAAGGGGGCTTATACATTTACATTAAAAGAGCGGTTAAGAACCTTATGTTCAGTGTTAAACTTTTTCGAATCTTCATCTCATTTTGTCCTGTGTTCCCTCATTTGATTGTGCTCCTGACTTCTTCTCCCACTTGGAGCTGGATTCCAGAATTCACTAAGGCTACGGGGCTTTTATTCTATCCCAGTCAGAACAACTTTCTAGATATCCAACTTTCTTTCTGGATACCCCTCTTCCTACTTCTGTTTTTTTCTTTGTCTCTCTACACTAAATTCACTAGAGGGCCTGACATAATATGGTCTGGGGTAATAGCTATTTTCCTCATGGAGAGGAATCTGCCTGCCGGCATAAGGAGACAGAAAAGCTGATAAGGAGGCTTATAGCCATAATGCTCCTCTGGGAAATATGCAAATTGTCACTTCAGTGAGGAAGGGGAAAAAACTCTAGCGCCACCTTTAGGTAGCAATGCTCGAAGTCATAATTGACTCTTTAACAAGCCTTTTAATATTACCAAGGATTTGTGCCTAGAGGTCGTCCACTTCCTCACTGAAGTGACAATTTGCATATTTCCCAGAGGAGCATTTTGGCTATAAGTCTCCTAATCAGCTTATCTGTCTCCTTATGCCGGCAGGCAGATTCCTGTCCATGAGGAAAATAACTAGTTCCCCAGACCTCGTCTTAGCCTCTCACACAGCCAGATCAGAATTCCCACACACTGCGCAGATGAGGGGCAGTCACCCCAAGACACAGCATCTGCAGTTTGGGGTTCTAATCTGGCACAAATCCTTGATCATATTAAAATGCTTGTTAAAGAGTCAATTATGACTTTGAGGATTGCTACCTAAAGGTGGTGCTAGAGTTCGTCCACTTCCTCACTGAAGTGACAATTTGATATAATATGGGAACTTATGCAATGGGTGTCATTTATTATTGTCTTTGTGTCACTTTTGTATCCTAATTTTCAATTTTTTTTTTGGCTTTAAAATATCATTTGATTTCAGAAGAGTTTCAAATTTTATAGCAGATTTTAAAGCATACATGTCATTTCATTGAAAATTTAAAAAAAAAAAACACACAATAATGAACTAGTTGTTAATGATGGGTCACATACCAGCTAATATAATGCTTTTTTGTTCCATTATTTTCTCACATTTTTTGCTCTTTTAAAAACTGTGTTTTATGGCTGTGTCGGGGGTGGCCAGCAGCTGATAGGGAGCAGTGTGATGTGCCAGCAGAGAAGAGGTTAACATAAATCCTGACTGAGCTGTGTGGAGCCAGAAGACAGATCAGAAGCTTGTGTCGAGGAAAGAGGAGTTTACACTGATCATGTCAATGTGACATTACTTAGCAACTCGCTGTAGCCTGAAGTAACCTGATACATTGTTTCCTCCCCAGCTACAGTCAGGAGCTCACACACAGTGTAGGTCACGCCCCCTTTCCCTTATATGGTTATATGCCCGTATTCAATGTGAAGAGGGATCTGTCTGATAACTAATATATGCCTGCTTCACACACAGTGCAGTCGGGACACCTCGTGGAAGGTTTATGAATGGCTTTAAACCAGAATTTTCTAATGGAGTATATTTGAAAATGTATTAACATCACTTTCTCTACGTTATTATTAAATAAAAATTTAAATGGCGGTTACACTTTAAATCCCAATTCCATAAAATATTTACATCTTGACATTTAATTTTAACAGTTCCCAATATATTTATTCACTTTCACATCATTATGAAAAAGAAGAGTTAACAACGATAATTTTGCTCACACAAGTTCCTACTTGTGAAATCATATATAGAATTGCAACAGATCCATTGATCAATTCTATTAAATTCTATGTACATAAGTTGCATCATGATCAATTCTCTTTTCTTAGGAAACGTCATAATCCTTAATTGAATGACAGACTGAAAAATGAATGCAAACGTGAACTTAGCCTTCCTTAACATAGATACTTTATTAGAAAAAATGGCTAAAACAAACACAAGTGAATTACTATCCTAGAAACATACCAGCCTTGATGTTTACAGCCATAAATGCCGGAAACTTTATGACTGAAATGTTAGTGTCACACAGCGTTAGAAAGTCATTGATTTTTGTAAAGGTCACAGCACAAATTAGTGTAAACTATATGTCATACTATTCTTTGTAGTACATGAAGCATAGATAGAAGGTGAAAAGTTGATATAAATTGGAGCCTGCCATTCCCTATAAACATTGATTGGGTCTTTTTTTATATCTTACAAGTATTTACAGTCAGATTGCAAAACTGCTCCCGTTAAACTGATTGGAGATATGGTTACAGTGGATGAGTAATGTCCTAGTAAATATATTTATTTTAGAAATACCAGTGACGATCAACTGGATGGGCAATGGCGTCCATCAGTCTGTCAAGAGCAGTTCAGTCTGGTTGATTTTTTATTGGGGTCTTACAACCATAGAGTTTCATCATACTGAGGTAGCGCATTCTGGAGCTCAATTGGCGTCTGCTACTGTATTTTGCTTTGAGGAATAACATGAAGAATGCTTCATGGGTGGAACACAGCTGTTCTATTCAATTCTGCACACCATAAACAATGGCATTTTCTCAGGATATCCCAAAAATGTTTGGTAGATGGCAGTTACATCTATGGGACCCACCTTAACCTATTGATGAGATGAGGAAATCAAACAAAATTTAAATTTGGATGTTTGTTTAGATTTTCCAGGGAAAATCAATTTGTAGAGCAATTATTCTCTACAAATATTCTTGTTCAGGACCATTTTTCAGTCCTTGGTCTTCCGCTGGTCAGCACGCATCGCTGCGTGTGACAGCGAGAGACCAGCGATCAGCGACCTCCCCAGGCTGGTAACCATGGTAACCATTTTTTTCTGCATTTTGAGGCTGAGCCCTCTGGGGGGCGTCTGTCATTTGTGAGGCATATAATCAGTGCGGAGCAGCCCACCTGATCTAATAGCAGGGTGTGACCAATAGGCTCCTCTGACAATATGCTTCACATGCACCTATGGCAGAGCCCTATAGTATCCTTGTGACTATAAATGCCACCAGTCACCTCCCTGACAGTATGGCCAGATGCTGGTGCCACAACCGTAGGTTGTAGGTTAGTGAGCACCGGTATACAGACACCTATGTTGCCTCTCAGAGGAGCTGGCAGCCTGCTGCTAGGTGCAATGGGTATTTACCGGGCAAATTTTTGGTGAGTTTTTTTTCTCTGATATTATGTCCTAGTTCAGTGAATCTCAAGATGTTAAACAAACATATGGCAGCAAACATATGGTTAGGACTCGTAAGCGTGAGGGCCCTTGACGGTGGGTTACGAGCTTATGTATTTTGGACCAAAATATCTACTAACACCTCACATTTTCATCTCTAGTGTTTTCTTGCACCTTTTTTTATCTGTAGTTTAAGGCTGGGCCCTCTGGGGGGGCGTCTGTCATTTGTGAGGCATATAATCAGTGCGGAGAAGCCTGCCTGATCTAATAGCAGGGTGTGACCAATAGGCTGCTCTGACACTATGCTTCACATGCACCTGAGTGGCAGAGCCCTATGGTAACCTTGTGACTATAAATGCCACCAGTCACCTCCCTGACAGTATGGCCGGACGCTGGTGCCACAACCACCTCCATCTGTGGGTTGTAGGTGATTTAGCACCGGTATACAGACACCTGTGTTGCCTCTCAGAGGAGCTGGCAGCCTGCTACTAGGTGCAATGGGTATTTACCGGGCAAATGTTTGGTGAGTTTATTTTCTCTGATTTCATAAGCATGATAAACAACGGGTATCTAGGCAGCATGCAGCACCTAGTTACGATGTATACCCTGGTTACCAGCCTTCTCCGCTTCCAGGCTGGTATCCAAGGTACACGGCGGGTATCTAAGCACATCGCTGTCACTAGTTATCCGCTGTGTACCTTGGATACCAGCCTGGAAGCGGCGAAGGCTGGTAACCAACGTATACATCGGGTAACTAGGTGCTGCGCGCTGCCTAGATACCCGGTGTTTATCATGGTTACCAGCCTGCTCCCACTTACCGCAGCCTGTCAGAAGACAGGAGCGGGAGGTCGACATCGTGGAAAGAATAGTTTATATTCTTTCCACGATGTCGCTGGTCCACTGGTCGCTGGTGAGTCTGCCTGTTTGACAGCTCACCAGCGACTGCATAGAGGCTTTCCAGCGATCCCGGCCAGGTCAGATCGCTGGTGGGATCGCTGGAAAGTCTCAATGTGTAAAGGGGCCATAAGTTCTAATGGTCTGGAGCAGTAAAACAGTGCATGCATTTGACCAATTTTACTGTAGATATACTTTCTTTAGAAATTGCTAATTTATAAAATACATATATACTTGGAGAAAAGCTGGTTGAACACAAGCATAGTTGTACTACATCTGTCCATTAGCACCCAAGTTACCATATATACACGTAGTAAGCTTGGTTGTGGTGCAGTAACTATGTAGTATGCTTGGTTCTGAAATAGTATTTATGCTGAAAGATTGGTTCTGGTTCTGTATCTAAGTAGTAACTTTGGTTCTGGTACTGTATGCAGTAATTTGGGTTCTGGTACAGTATCTATGCTGTAAGCTTGGTGTATAACCTGTAACATTGATGATCCTTTAAAGGGAACCAACCACCCCAAATGACCCCCCTGGACTGTTAATATGTGTCCTTACACCCAGCACACACATTTGGGGCAATCGTTTTTGCTAAAAAAAAACTGTTTAGTAGAAGCTAAGATATAGCTTTATGAAGTTTAATAACTTCTGACGACTGGGTGTTACCTAGCTTTGTCCACGTGCAGTGTTCGTGCCTGTCGGCCTCCTCTCCCCCCTCCCCTCTCACTTTCTAAGAGCCTGGCCGCGTCATGAAAGGGGCGGGGCTAAACCGCGGCGAGCCCCGACCCTTTCATGGCGCGATTTAGCCCCACCCCTTTCATAACGCGGCCAGGCTCTTAGAAAGTGAGAGGGGAGGGGGGAGAGGAGGCCGACAGGCACGAACATTGCACGTGGACAAAGCTAGGTAACACCCAGTCGTCAGAATGTATTAAACTTCATAAAGCTATATCTTAGCTTCTACTAAACAGTTTTTTTAGCAAAAACGATTGCCCCAAATGTGTGTGCTGGGTGTAGGGACACATATTAACAGTCCAGGGGGGTCATTTGGGGTGGTTGGTTCCCTTTAAGCTTGTCAGTAAATTCCATAAAATTTTACTTACAGATGCCTTCCTCTAGTCCAGTCACTCCTAGGTCAATGAGTAATACAGGGAAAGGTTAGGAAGTAATGATGCTTACACATTGACATTGATCAATAATAAATCACTGCTGAGGTGTTGTCACTATAATGAGATTTTTTTCATTTGCATTGTAGATTTTTTGTTCCATCAATCCATATTACAAATAATACTGTACTCTTAAAGTCATCGTGTCTGAATGGAAGGGGAAAAACAGACAAGAGCAGAACATTTGCTTGTACAAGCACATATGACATGACTAATTTCACCATGGTTATTATTGGCCAAATGTGTATGTGATCAGTCCCTTTTCTGCTTTGTTAGGCCTCATTTAGATGTCCATTTTTCACGTAGTGACTTTAACAGATATAATAGTCTATAATAGTCATTATAGTCCATGGGGCTGTTCACATGTTCATTTTTTTGCGGACCATATGTCATGGATGAAAAGTAGTAATGCAAGTCTATTGGTTTGTGAAAATCACATATATCACACCAATGGCATCTATGTGCTGTCTGTGATTAATATTGCAAAGAATAGAAGATAGGATAAGAGTGTACCATTTCTTGCTCCTTCAAGTGTCCTCCAGCTAGCTGCCCCTATGCCAAGGGTCCATCTGCCCTTCTTCAACCTAAGGTTTTTGTTAATTGACCTCACCAGATGATCCTAACATCTTTTAGGTACACTTGCATGCAGTTGTTCAAGGAACTCGGCAGGGAGGGTGTTCCAAACGTCTTGGAAAACTCATTTCAGATCTTATTTGGATGTAGGTTTGTACAAATGCTTAGTCTGTTCATGTATTTGTCGCGCCCCTGGCGGGGACCATGGAGTACTTGGAACTGGACCCACTCGTTGTCGTCTGGAGCTGCAGGATGTCACAGTGGCGTGACCCGGTCCGTGATCCCTCGTCGGGCGAGCAGTTAAAAAGGGGAATTGTAAAAATGGAGAAAAATAAAATAAAAAAGTCATTTTTATCCAAAAAGAAAGAAGAAGGCGGCACTCATTGGACCGGTGAAGACAGGTTTATTTATTCCAGTCGCGGTATTACATCAGGTGGAGGATGCGGGGAGGGAGGTGCAGCGATGACGGAGACTCGAAAGTTCAGCCACATCAAATATTGGTTTTGCTGTATATTTCTCTTTACTCCATTCACTTTGCATTTTGTGAATTGACAAAAATTACATTTACTTCTATTTTTTAAAGTATTCTCACTTACAAGCATTGTTTGCACAAATTGCCTGTATTGTAATATTATTGTGGCATTACCAAGTCACCTATATTTATAGCCTATTTTTCTGTCTAATGAGAGACTCTATTTTTGATTAATAGGAGGGAGATTACATTCTGTATCCTTGGTATTCTTACTTAATACTGTTATGAGTCATTATTAAAGTAACTTTTCAATGATGAAGTAGACCTATGTTAATGCTTATTTCTCCTTTTGAATAGTTTACAAAGTTCAATTCTAAAAATGAATTTCATGTATTAAAGAATAATTTTTTCTCATAAAGACTGCTATTGGTTTACAACTGACCTACATGATAAGCATGAGGAGCGATCATATTTAAGGTATCATATTTTAAGTGTTATTGCTATTTACTATATATTGTAAATTCCATCTTGCACTGATTCAGAGTTACAGCATTTGCTCATTGCTATATACCCAATCATGCGGCCTTCGGAGCTAAACGCTCAGCTTTCTTACAGACTATATAGGGCTAAATCTGGTTAATTACTTTCTGCGAATGTATCTTTACACCAGTTAGTATACAGTAATCAGATAAGTGAGATGCAAGTGACACGCCCACTCCAGGGCTAGGGAAGACTCAGGAATCGGGCAGTTACTCATTGTTCTCTTCTTCTCTGGAGCGCTGTCCCCAGGGCAGTGGAATGGAGGAGTCAGTTCGTACCTTGGCAAATGTTCATTGGGTCATCAGTACCCCAATGTCTCATGCGGCTCCTGCGGCCCCTGCAGCCGGTCGTCAACGCTAATAAAAGTCTCACACACTACAGCTGAAGTTCCGTTACTTTTACTCATTTGTTTCAGCATGGCCGCCGGGTACGTCCCCTGCCAACCTCCGGTTCAGCGTTATTTCCAGAACCGGAATAATGCAGTCGAGCCACGGTTGGTGCCCTTTCCTTCCTCTCTAGGTGTCTCTGTCTCTGGTGGTCTCTCTCTTTCTCTTCCCAGCACTATAAGGGGTAGTTCTCTTCTGGGGCGAGCTCGGCACCGCTCAGCCTCCAAGGCTCTCAGCACCTCCGCAGCACAGAGCTCAAGTATCGGCAGCCACAGGTGTTGTTGTGTCCCCTCCCGGGTACAGCTCCCTAGTTCGGCCACCTTCCCCATGTTGTGTTGGGTGTGCGGCCACAGCTCCCATTAGAAGCCTGGGGCCTCCTGTTCAATGGTTCGAGCATACAGCATCCACGCAGTGTTCAGGGCCAGGTCCCTGTGTCGTCCACCAGCCCCTCTGTCTTGCTAGATATGGGCGTACGGGGATTGATGTCTCTTCCGCACCCCATGGGCTCTCTCTTCTTCCTCCACCTGTCGGTCTTTCCCTCCCATGGGCGAGCGTGGTTGTGCTCTAACCCACAGGAGTAGACACCACACCACCTCTACACTCCCGTCTCTCTCCTCTACTGTACTCTCCTCCTGCACTTCACTTTTTCTCTCCTGGCTACGCTTGGGTCCTCCCTCAGGGTCCACCTAATGTTCCGGGGTCCCTAAGTGTTGTGTGTGTGCGTTGGCTCAACTGCACCATCCCAGCACCTGGAAAGCAGAGGTGTTACTCCCCTTAACCAGAGGAGTGCAGTACCTCTGGTGGCGGCCTACCTGGAGGGCGCCACATTCCCCCTTGGCAAGGTCATCTCATCCCCGAGTGACCCGGATCTCAGACACTCACAAAAGTGTTTTTTTTATGCATTCAGTTGTGGCCAAAAGTATTGACACCCCTGCAATTCTGTCAGATAATACTCAATTTCTTCCTGAAAATAATTGCGATGACAAATTATTTGGTATTATTATCTTCATTTAATTTGTCTTCAATGAAAAAGCACAAAAAGAATTGTCCTAAAGCCAAATTGGATCTAATTCCACACCAAACATAAAAAAGGGGGTGGACAAAAGTATTGGCACTTAGAAAAATCATGTGATGCTTCTCTAATTTGTGTAATTAACAGCACCTGTAACTTACCTGTGGCACCTAACAGGTGTTGGCAATAACTAAATCACATTTGCAGCCAGTTGACATGGATTAAAGTTGACTCAACCGCTGTCCTGTGTCCTTGTATGTACCACATTGAGCATGGAGAAAAGAAAGAAGACTAAAGAACTGTCTGAGGACTTGAGAAACCAAATTGTGAGGAATCATGAGCAATCTCAAGGCTACAAGTCCATCTCCAAAGACCTGAATGCTCCTGTGTCTACCGTGCGCAGTGTCATCAAGAAGTTTAAAGCCCATGCACTGTGGCTAACCTCCCTAGATGTGGACGGAAAAGAAAAATTGACAAGAGATTTCAACGCAAGATTGTGCGGATGGTGGATAAAGAACCTCGACTAACATCCAAACAAGTTCAAGCTGCCCTGCAGTCCGAGGGTACAGCACTGTCAACCCGTACTGTTGAGGGTCTCAGTTCAATCACAAGTCCATCAGCCATTCCAAATTATATATAGGCAATTATGCACTTCTGCACTGCTGCAAGTAAATGATACGGACACCAGAGCCGTCTCAAGCCTTACTCATGCCTACGCCAAATGAGATTAAACACTGCGCAAGCGTTTATTGAAACACACATTTTTATACAGAAAGCAAAAGGCGTGTTAGAATTCTAGAACTTTCTACAAAGTGATCATCACCTAATTGGTCAATTCTTATCAAATTATTCTAATATTTAAATTCCTCCCTTAATGGGTTGGCTTAGGTTTCAGATGTACTATGGAACGTGGGCGCCATCTAGTGTATAACAGACGACATGACATCTCCAAATTACAATGTACATATTTTAGAGAAATGTTGTGATATTTTTAACCCTATAAAGACATTTCAAGTCTCTCCATCCTCAACAGTACTATCTGTCGGTGTCTGAATGAAAAGGGACTATATGGTAGGATACCCAGGAAGACCCCACTTCTTACCCTGAGACATAAAAAAGCCAGGCTGGAGTTTGCCAAAACTTACCTGAGAAAAGCTAAAACACTTTAGAAGAATGTTCTCTGGTCAGATGAGACAAAAGTAGAACTTTTTGGGCAAAGGCATCAACATAGA
>JARQOC010002779.1:0-21895 GCA_033576535.1 Allobates femoralis | reverse complement strand
TAATGACTCTATATATATAATAGGTATATCTATTATATAATTGCCGTAGCGACTTCCGTCGGAGCGGCGCTGCTTCCGGTGGCTTGCTTAGCGCGAGCGAGCTGCTTCTCCTGGACTCTCCCCGTGGCCGCGTAGCGGCCACGGCGACTCCGAAGCAATGCCCGCAAAGCGGGCATTGCGAGTCGTTGCAGCCTGGCGAAGCAATGCCCGCGAAGCGGGCATTGCGAGTCGCTACACCGCTAACCAAGCCACCGAAGCCCATACTGCTGTAGTGTACACCGCTATAGTATACTACAGTCCCATGCCCATAAGCGCCATGGGACTGTAGTATACCATCGCGCTGTACACTACAGCCCCCTGCCGCTCTAAGCCACTACGCGCTGTTGTAGTCTACACCGCTATAGTATACTACAGTCCCATGCCCATAAGCGCCATGGGACTGTAGTATACCATCGCGCTGTACACTACAGCCCCTGCCGCGCAACAGAACCCCATAGTACTCTACACCCTAAGCCCCGACCCGCCGATTCCCCCTAAGCTCCGCCGCCTATCCCTAAGGCACCGTCGCACCCCTACACCCTAAGCCCCGACCCGCCGATACCCCCTAAGCTCCGCCGCCTATCCCCTAAGGCACCGCCGCACCCCTACACCCTAAGCCCCGACCCGCGGATACCCCCTAACCCCCGTCGCATCCCTACACCCTAAGCCCACACCCGACGATACCCCCTAAGCTCCGCCGCCTATCCCCTAAGCCACCGCCCCGACCCGCGGATACCCCCTAACCCCCGTCGCATCCCTACACCCTAAGCCCACACCCGACGATACCCCCTAAGCTCCGCCGCCTATCCCCTAAGCCACCGCCGCACCCCTACACCCTAAGCCCCGACCCGCCGATACCCCCTAACCCCCGTCGCACCCCTACACCCTAAGCCCCGACCCGCCGATACCCCCTAAGCTCCGCCGCCTATCCCCTAAGGCACCGCCGCACCCCTACACCCTAAGCCCCGACCCGCGGATACCCCTAACCCCCGTCGCATCCCTACACCCTAAGCCCACACCCGACGATACCCCCTAAGCTCCGCCGCCTATCCCCTAAGGCACCGCCGCACCCCTACACCCTAAGCCCCGACCCGCGGATACCCCCTAACCCCCGTCGCATCCCTACACCCTAAGCCCACACCCGACGATACCCCCTAAGCTCCGCCGCCTATCCCCTAAGCCACCGCCCCGACCCGCGGATACCCCCTAACCCCCGTCGCATCCCTACACCCTAAGCCCACACCCGACGATACCCCCTAAGCTCCGCCGCCTATCCCCTAAGCCACCGCCGCACCCCTACACCCTAAGCCCCGACCCGCCGATACCCCCTAACCACCGCCGCACCCTTACACCCTAAGCCCCGACCCGCGGATACCCCTAACCCCCGTCGCACCCCTACACCCTAAGCCCAGACCCGACGATACCCCCTAAGCTCCGCCGCCTATCCCCTAAGCCACCGCCGCACCCCTATACCCCCCGCCGCACCCTTACACCCTAAGCCCCGACCCGCGGATACCCCCTAATCCCCGTCGCACCCCTACACCCTAAGCCCAGACCCGACGATACCCCCTAAGCTCCGCCGCCTATCCCCTAAGCCACCGCCGCACCCCTATACCCTAAGCCCCGACCCGCCGATACCCCCTAAGCTCCGCCGCCTATCCCCTAAGGCACCGCCGCACCCCTATACCCTAAGCCCCGACCCGCCGATATCCCCTAAGCCTCGCCGCCTATCCCCTAAGGCACCGCCGCCCCTAACCTCCCGCCCCTGCCCCTCGCCGCTGTCCCCTGACCCTCTCGCTAAAGCTCTATACCCTAAGCTCCCGCAGTCCCCTAACCTAACGCCGCTCTCACCTAAGGCCCTACACCTCAAACCCCCGCCGTGCCCTAGCTAACGTCCCCGTCCATCACTTACATGCCTTCAAGTCATCTGATCGTCCATCCGATCCACAAGTCCTCCGTCCGGCCAGCCGTCCTCTTCCTCCGGCCCCGGGGGTCTTCTGTCTTCTTTCCGCCATCTCCGCCTCTTCGTCCGGCCCCGTGGATCTTCCACCTCCGACGTCCTCTTCGTTCGCATTAACATACAATGGAAGAAAAATCCCCCATTCTAACTCAATCAGATCTGAGGTCCTCTTCTGATTGGTCGATGTATACTGCCCTCAGCCAATCAGAAGAGCCCCTCAAAACTGAGACGCAGTTCTCATTGTGGTCCGACTTTTTTTTCCCATTGACATACATTACCGCTGTGTCGGCGATTTTATGGCCGCCCACCTGGTTCTATTTGTCGGCCCTAAAATCGCGGACACACCGCTAATGCATCTCTATGGGCACTCAGCCCGATTTCGGATTGAACTCCGACCAATCAGAATTCGAGCTCACTGCCCATAGACATGCATTACCGCTGTCTCCGCGATTTTACGGCCCACAAATAGAACCAGGTGGCCGGCCATAAAATCGCCGACACACCGCTAATGTATGTCAATGGGGAAACAAAAAGGCGGACCGCAATGAGAACTGCGTCTCACTCTGACTTAAAAAAATAAATAAATTAAATAATAAATAAAATAATTTAAAAATAATAAAAAAATAATAAATAAAACATTTAAAAATAATAAATAATTCATTAAAAATAATAATTAAAAAAAAAAAAAAACATCGGACCTGAATGAGAACTCTGTGTCCGTGTAACTTAAACTTAAATAATTAATTAAATAATAAAAAAAATAATTTAAAAATAATAAAAAAATAATAAATAAATCATTTAAAAATAAAAAATAATTCATTAAAAATAATAATTAAAAAAAAAAAAAAAAATCGGACCTCAATGAGAACTGTGTGTCCGTGTAACTTAAACTTAAATAATTAATTAAATAATAAAAAAAATAATTTAAAAATAATAAAAAAATAATAAATAAATCATTTAAAAATAATAAATAATTAATTAAAAATAATAATTAAAAAAAAAAAAAAACATCGGACCTGAATGAGAACTGTGTGTCCGTGTAACTTAAACTAAAATAATTAATTAAATAATAAAAAAAATAATTTAAAAATAATAAAAAAATAATAAATAAATCATTTAAAAATAATAAATAATTAATTAAAAATAATAATTAAAAAAAAAAAAAACATCGGACCTGAATGAGAACTGTGTGTCCGTCTAACTTAAACTAAAATAATTAATTAAATAATAAAAAAAATAATTTAAAAATAATAAAAAAATAATAAATAAATCATTTAAAAATAATAAATAATTAATTAAAAATAATAATTAAAAAATAAAAAAACATCGGACCTGAATGAGAACTGTGTGTCCGTCTAACTTAAACTAAAATAATTAATTAAATAATAAAAAAAATAATTTAAAAATAATAAAAAAATAATAAATAAATCATTTAAAAATAATAAATAATTAATTAAAAATAATAATTAAAAAAAAAAAAAACATCGGACCTGAATGAGAACTGTGTGTCCGTGTAACTTAAACTAAAATAATTAATTAAATAATAAAAAAAATAATTTAAAAATAATAAAAAAATAATAAATAAATCATTTAAAAATAATAAATAATTAATTAAAAATAATAATTAAAAAAAAAAAAAACATCGGACCTGAATGAGAACTGTGTGTCCGTCTAACTTAAACTAACATAATTAATTAAATAATAAAAAAAATAATTTAAAAATAATAAAAAAATAATAAATAAATCATTTAAAAATAATAAATAATTAATTAAAAATAATAATTAAAAAATAAAAAAACATCGGACCTGAATGAGAACTGTGTGTCCGTCTAACTTAAACTAAAATAATTAATTAAATAATAAAAAAAATAATTTAAAAATAATAAAAAAATAATAAATAAATCATTTAAAAATAATAAATAATTAATTAAAAATAATAATTAAAAAATAAAAAAACATCGGACCTGAATGAGAACTGTGTGTCCGTCTAACTTAAACTAAAATAATTAATTAAATAATAAAAAAAATAATTTAAAAATAATAAAAAAATAATAAATAAACATTTAAAAATAATAAATAATTAATTAAAAATAATAATTAAAAAAAAAAAAACACATCGGACCTGAATGAGAACTGTGTGTCCGTGTAACTTAAACTAAAATAATTAATTAAATAATAAAAAAAATAATTTAAAAATAATAAAAAAATAATAAATAAATCATTTAAAAATAATAAATAATTAATTAAAAATAATAATTAAAAAAAAAAAAAACATCGGACCTGAATGAGAACTGTGTGTCCGTCTAACTTAAACTAACATAATTAATTAAATAATAAAAAAAATAATTTAAAAATAATAAAAAAATAATAAATAAATCATTTAAAAATAATAAATAATTAATTAAAAATAATAATTAAAAAATAAAAAAACATCGGACCTGAATGAGAACTGTGTGTCCGTCTAACTTAAACTAAAATAATTAATTAAATAATAAAAAAAATAATTTAAAAATAATAAAAAAATAATAAATAAATCATTTAAAAATAATAAATAATTAATTAAAAATAATAATTAAAAAAAAAAAAAAAACATCGGACCTGAATGAGAACTTTTGTCCGTGTAACTTAAACTAAAATAATTAATTAAATAATAAAAAAAATAATTTAAAAATAATAAAAAAATAATAAATAAATCATTTAAAAATAATAAATAATTAATTAAAAATAATAATTAAAAAAAAAAAAAACATCGGACCTGAATGAGAACTGTGTGTCCGTCTAACTTAAACTAACATAATTAATTAAATAATAAAAAAAATAATTTAAAAATAATAAAAAAATAATAAATAAATCATTTAAAAATAATAAATAATTAATTAAAAATAATAATTAAAAAATAAAAAAACATCGGACCTGAATGAGAACTGTGTGTCCGTCTAACTTAAACTAAAATAATTAATTAAATAATAAAAAAAATAATTTAAAAATAATAAAAAAATAATAAATAAATCATTTAAAAATAATAAATAATTAATTAAAAATAATAATTAAAAAATAAAAAAACATCGGACCTGAATGAGAACTGTGTGTCCGTCTAACTTAAACTAAAATAATTAATTAAATAATAAAAAAAATAATTTAAAAATAATAAAAAAATAATAAATAAATCATTTAAAAATAATAAATAATTAATTAAAAATAATAATTAAAAAAAAAAAAAAACATCGGACCTGAATGAGAACTGTGTGTCCGTGTAACTTAAACTAAAATAATTAATTAAATAATAAAAAAAATAATTTTAAAATAATAAAAAAATAATAAATAAATCATTTAAAAATAATAAATTATTAATTAAAAATAATAATTAAAAAAAAAAAAAAAATTGTCGGACCTGAATGAGAACTGTGTGTCCGTGTAACTTAAACAAAATAATTAATTAAATAATAAAAAAAATAATTTAAATATAATAAAAAAATAATAAATAAATCATTTAAAAATAATCAATAATTAATTAAAAATAATTATTAAAAAAAAAAAAAAAAGTCGGACCTGAATGAGAACTGTGTCTCCCTGTAACTTAAAAAAAAATAATTAATTAAATAATAAAAAAATACTTTAAAAATAATAAAAAAAATAATAAATAATTCATTTAAAAATAATAAAAAATTAATTAAAAATAATAAGAAAAAAAAAAAAAAAATAATAATTACAAAATAATTACAAAATAATCATACAAAAAAAAAAAAAAAAAAAAAAAAAAAAATCAAACATTTTAATAATAATAAAAAAAATAAAAAAAAAAAAAAAAAAAAAAAAAATAATTACAAAATACTCAAAAAAATTTATAACAACAAAAAAAAAAATAATGAAAAAAAAACTATAAAAATTTGACGATTAATAACAATTTAAAAAAAAAAAAAAAAAAAAAAAAAATTAAAAAAAAAAAAAAAAAAAATTATTAAACAATAATTAAAATAAAAAAACATAAACAATCACAAAAAATTTATAAAAATTTTAATAATCACAAAAATTATTAAAAAAAATATTATACAATAATAAAAAAAAAAAAAAAAAAAATAAACAAAAAAAAAAAAATAAACATAAAACACACAGTCGTTGTTATTACGCTATTTATTGCCGCGATTCGCTGATTGACACTTTCCGCCGCCGTCGAATGATGCCTCTGAGCCGAGTCGCCTGCCCGCAAATAGAACCAGCGGCTCGGCCATAAAATCGCCTCCTTTCTCGATCTCTTCTAGCTATCTCTATACGAAGGCGCCGTCCAATCACAATCGCCGCGCCTTTTTTGAAAATACATAGCGACCAATCACATTCATGGCGCCAGCTTTCTGAAGTTGCCGCCCTCCAATCAGATAAGCCCGCTTATTTATAGCGGGAACTTTGAATCTTCAACCTCTTTGAATCCTCTTTGTGGGAGAACGAGAACCGATCGCTGGACTATCTGTTGGAGTATATTTCTGCCGAGAAATCCATCCTTCCTGAGGGTCTTTCAAGGACAACGAGAAGCTACCGCAGGACCGTCTGTTCGACTACATTGGAGCCGAGATATCCATCCTTCGTGCGGGACGTCGGGAAGCAAGCGCCGGATCGGGATCGACCATTGATCAGCTAAGATATCCTTTGGACAATCTACCTTTTCACATCAGAAGCTATAGTCCTGATGCTGACTTTTATTTTCACCTCTTTTTTACTATCTTTCTTTTTCAACACTTTTACTATTTTGCGCCATGCAGCGCCAATCGCCGCTGCATGGAGCGTCCGCCACTGTTCGGACACTTCGCCGCTGAAAGCGCCGACTTCTGCGCTACAAGCGCAAACTTCGGCGCTTCTAGCGGCCTCCGCGGTCTATGAGACCGCTGTGTCCGAACATGCATTCACGCGCCGCCGTACAACTCGCCGCTCTAAGATGGCGCGAAATCTTCATTCATAAAATGGCGCTACACTTCAGCCGCCGTGTGATTGGCCAGCGGAATCTTCATACACATGGCGCCGTCAATCCGGTTGGTCGCCGCTATTGTGTGAAGATGCCGCTGTCCTATCACAACTCAGCGGGGCGGAGCTATATACTTCCACTCTCCCGAACGCCGTCTCCGAAAATAGAACCAGGCGCTCGGCAAGGAAAGTTCCCTGCATTTTCAAATTTCCCGCCGCCATTCTCATTGGATGTCGACTTCCCATAGACATCCATTGAGAAATGAGCCGCGATTCTGATTGGTTGTTCTTTATGGCGCTTTGATTCCGATTGGTCACCGCACAGCGGGGACTTCGAAAATTGTCTTGCCGAGCGCCTGGTACGATTTTCGGATATGCCGTTCGGCCGGCTGGAAGTTTGTAGCTCCGCCCCGCTGAGTTGTGATTGGACAGCGGCATCTTCACACAATAGCGCGACCAACCGGATTCACGGCGCCATGTGTATGAAGATTCCGCTGGCCAATCACACGGCGGCTGAAGTCTAGCGCCATTTTATGAATGAAGATTTGGCGTCGGCCATCTTAGCGCGGGAAATTTGAATTGCTCATGAATGAAAAAGTAAAAATGCTGTTTTCACAGTACATTATCACATCAGACTATATATTCCTAATGGCTATGTTTATATTAACCCTTTGTTTTTAATAATTATATATCAGCTTCTTTTAGCCATACTGCCCTCTTCTTTTCATACTTTATTAACCCTTTCTATTCTATTAGTGCTACACTGCCTATCTCACTATGTGCTGTACTACGGCCATTTTATTATTAACCCTTTCTATTCTATTAGTGCTACACTGTCTATTTCACTATGTACTGTACTACGGCCTTTTTATTATTAACCCTTTCTATTCTATTAGTGCTACACTGACTATCTCACTATCTGCTGTACTACGGCCATTTTATTATTAACCCTTTCTATTCTATTAGTGCTACACTGCCTATCTCACTATCTGCTGTACTACGGCCATTTTATTATTAACCCTTTCTATTCTATTAGTGCTACACTGCCTATCTCACTATCTGCTGTACTACGGCCATTTTATTATTAACCCTTTCTATTCTATTAGTGCTACACTGCCTATCTCACTATGTGCTGTACTACGGCCATTTTAATATTAACCCTTTGTATTCTCTTTGTGCTACACTCCCTATCTCACTATGTGCTTTACTACGGCTATTTTATTATTAACCCTTTCTATTCTATTAGTGCTACACGGGCCTATCTCACTATCTGCTGTACTACGGCCATTTTATATTAACCCTTTCTATTCTATTAGTACTACACTGCCTATCTCACTATATGCTGGACTACGCCCTTTTTATTATTAACCCCTTCAATTCTATTACTGCTACACTGTCTATTTCACTATGTGCTGTACTAAGGCTATTTTAATATTAACCCTTTCTATCCTATTACTGCTCCACTCCTATCTCACTATCTGCTGTACTACGGCCATTTTAATATTAACCCTTTCTATTCTATTAGTACTACACTGCCTATCTCACTATGTGCTGCACTACGGCCATTTTAATATTAACCCCTTCTATTCTATTACTGCTACACTGCCTATCTCACTATCTGCTGTACTACGGCCATTTTAATATTAACCCTTTCTATTCTATTAGTGCTACACTGTCTATTTCACTATGTGCTGTACTAAGGCTATTTTAATATTCAACCCTTTCTATTCTATTAGTACTACACTGCCTATCTCACTATGTGCTGTACTACGGCCATTTTAATATTAACCCTTTCTATTCTATTACTGCTACACTGCCTATCTCACTATCTGCTGTACTACGGCCATTTTAATATTAACCCTTTCTATTCTATTAGTACTACACTGCCTATCTCACTATGTGCTGGACTACGGCCATTTTAATTTTAACCCTTTCTATTCTATTACTGCTACACTGCCTATATCACTATCTGATGTACTACGGCCATTTTAATATTAACCCTTTCTATTCTATTACTGCTACACTGCCTATCTCACTATCTGCTGGACTACGGCCATTTTAATATTAACCCTTTCTATTCTATTAGTACTACACTGCGTATCACACTATCTGCTGTACTACGGCCATTTTATTATTAACCCTTTCTATTCTATTAGTGCTACACTGCCTATCTCACTATGTGCTGGACTACGGCCATTTTAATATTAACCCTTTCTATTCTATTAGTGCTAAACTGCCTATCTCACTATCTGCTGTACTACGGCCATTTTAATATTAACCCTTTATATTCTATTACTGCTACACTGCCTCTCTCACTATGTCCTCTACTACGGCCATTTTAATATTAACCCTTTCTATTCTATTAGTGCTAAACTGCCTATCTCACTATCTGCTGTACTACGGCCATTTTAATATTAACCCCTTCTATTCTATTAGTGCTACACTGCCTATATCACTCTCTGCTGTACTACGGCCTTTTTTATAGTAACCCCTTCTATTCTATTAGTGCCACACTCCGTATCTCACTATCTGCTGTACTAAGCACATTTTTACATTAACCTCTTCTATGCCTTTTCTATTTTAGTTGCACCATGACTTTTTTTTTAGCCTTTACACTCATACATTAACCCCTTCTATTCTCTTTGCTATTCAATTGCTATTCAATAACTGGGTCACTATGTGCTGCACATCTGTGGTTTTACAACTTCACCACACATGGCCTGAAAAAACCCATGTGCTGCGATTGCCGATTAAAACTTGCACTTGCTGCGCTGTTGCGGGAATACCCATACAAACTATAGGAATACTTGCGGCTGGTGCGCCAAGTTCATTTTTTTTTGGTAGCAACACTTCACCCAACTGCTAAACCGCACCGGCCGCAAGTCCCCTTATGGTTTCTATAGGGATTACTGTTACCGCACTGCGACTGCAATGTTCATGTGGCTATCGCAGCAGATGCATTTTTGTCAATGCATCTACCGCAATTTTATCTAAAGAGCTGATGTGAAAGGGCTATAAGGCAATTTGTACATTAACCCATTCTATTATATTTCTGCCCCCCTTGCTATCTCAGTATGTGGTCCCCTAAGGCTATTTATACATTTTCATCTTCTATGCCATTTGGTTTTCCCACACTATGTTTTATAGGGTTCGAAATGCTACATTAACCCCCTACTTTCAGTTTGCTATTCACTAACTGTCTTACTACGTCCTGTACTCAGGGCATTTGCAATTTAAACTCTTCTATACTATTTGAAATTTATTTTAACATCCACAATCTTTTATAGGATGTAAGTCCTACATTAACGTCTTCTATTGTTTTGCCTATTCACTGTCTATGTCACTATGTGGTCTACTACTGGCATTTAATTACAATATACTTTCATACTATTTTTATTTTTATTCATCATCCAGTATTTTTTATGCGTGCCAATGCTATATTAACTACTTACAGGCTATTTGACTTTTTCTTTTGGAGTTAGGAGTCAGTCATCACACGGTTACGAGTACGTTAACCCATTATATGTCATTTTTATTATTTTGCTTAGTAATGACTCTGTTGCACTACTACCTCTCTTATTTTTAACAGTTTGGTGGTAATGCTACCTGCCCAGTTGACATCAGCAGTTATTTGAAATTGCACTAGATGTCCTGACACAATTGCATCTGCTTGCTTTGCTGCATTGCCACCGCATAAATGCTGCACTTGCAGTGTCGTTCCCCTAATCCCCATTGTACGTATAGGGGAACTTGCCACAGCTCCCGCCACCATAAAAAGCGTGATCACCAATCTTTTTTTTTCCATACAGGACCGGCTACAAGTGCAAAATCCTAATTGCTTCACCTACTGCAAATAAATAGATACTGACTATTATGCCAATTATAATGAGTATGGGGATTCACGTAAACGCTTGCAAGTCCTGCAGTTATGCTGTGGCTATGCGCCACATGCACCAGATGCTGTTTTTCCAACGCTTATGATGCTATTTGAAATTAATGCTCATGTCAAAGTCTCTGTCATTCCAGTAGGATATTCACTACTTTTACATACATAATATTTAACACTCTATTAGTGACTGGGTCCCCTTTCACACGTCCATTGTATATGCACATTTACATACTTTTATAACATGCTCTAAGATTTAAATTTTAAACTCGATTTCTCCATACCCGTCACCAGGGCTGTAGTTGCGTAACGTTACACTACATCACCGCATTTACGTTACTTTTTACATTGACCTGACTCTTACAATATCTCATACGCAAGTTGCCTTATTTCTTTTTTCACCCTGCTTTATCACATTCTGACATTTCATACTTCACATTAAGGCCGCTGTTTCCCCTACTCCACCAACAAAAATAAAAACCACTACTTCTGATATAATATTAAAACCTTTAGTTATTGGTAGAAATTAACCGTAACTCTGCTTTTTTTCAACGCCTTATGAAACAACAACCTTGCTGGTGGTTATTCAGAAATTAATGTCATCCTGATTCTATTAACGTTTTTATTACAATGTTGCAAATTTGCTTTGATACCGTGTATCGCAAAGGCCCATTATATCCTTTTTTTTTCCCTTCACGCCAGTTTAAGGAATTTTAACACACTCATTGCCATTCAATACTCCATACAGTTAACATCATTACATCTTTATTTGTTACTTTAAATACGTCTATCATTTCATTATCACAGGTTTTGGAAAACCATACTTTAGTTTTATTGTTTTTGTCTGTTTACACAGTTATTATTCATTGTTTCCTTAACTAACACACTCTAGCTCATTTTGGATTTCATTCGCTGACTATTCTTAGTAAGATGAGCTCTCCAACACAAAATATCACTCTTGCCAAGGAGGCTGCATCTACACCGAAGAAGAAGCGTGTAGAGAAAACTTTGGAACAGAGACGCCGTCGGTTAGATCAAGATAAGGCTGCTAAAGCTAAACGCATTGAAGAGGAGAGTTTGGAAGAGAAACGTGTTCGTTTAGATCTGCGTAAGGCTGCTAAGGAGAAACGTACTGCAAAGGAGACTTCAGAAGAGAGGCGTCTTCGCTTAGATAGTGATAAGGCTGCTAAGGCAAAACGCCTTGCTGAAGAGACCTTAGAAAGGAGACGTATTCGCTTAGATCGTGTTAAGGCTGCTTACGCCAAACGTATTGCAAATGAGACTTCTGCAGAGAGACGTATTCGGTTAGATAGGGCTAAGGCTGCTAAACTCAAACGGTTTGGTAAACTTTCTTCTCCACTGAGACGTTTTTCGTTGGATGCTGCAAAGACCGCTTTACATACATGTATTTCGGGAGTGTCTTCTGAAAAAACAAGCCAACGAATGGAAACAAGAGCCATGACTGCACGTTCCACATGCAAACAAACAAACATTCCAGTCACTGAAGAACTGTCTGACACAGATGCTACTCCTGCCTCTTCGTGTACTGACATTTTACCAAGTGAACTGCCTTTAATACCTCCCATTACCTCTATGCAAATCAAAAAAGGAAAGGTTCGCAAGGTGTCTGTGCGTATGCGCAAGAAGGGTGTGGAGGAGAGTTCTGAAGAAACACAACTTCCCTTGGACAAGGAAAAGTCTGCTTTGAAAACACCCCTTTCAATACAGTCTTTAGAAGGAAGGACAGAACGATTAGGTAAAAAATCTATCACTCTGCCTCAACGACGCAAACAGAAAAAGTTAATGCCTGCAGGAGATCCGTCTGATCCTCAGACTGCTGCCACCTCTTCATCTGATCCTCAGACTGCTGCCACCTCTTCATCTGATCCTCAGACTCCTGCCACCTCTTTGTCTGATGCTCAGACTCCTGCCACCTCTTCGTCTGATCCTCAGACTGCTGCCACCTCTTCATCTGATGCTCTGACTGCTGCCACCTCTTTGTCTGATGCTCAGACTCCTGCCACCTCTTCTACTATCTTGACTACAACTGAACAGCCTTTACTGCATCGCAAGGCCACATCAAAACGAAAACACTGTGCTGAGGAGACGCCATACAGCAAACAGTGTAAAATTTTGAGGCTTAAAAGGACAAGACAGATGCGTCAAGATACAGAATCTCCTACATCTAGACAAGTCCACTTGGCCCATTTGGCTACATTACGTCGTGAAGAACGTCAAACTTCTTCTTCCACTTCTATATTGCAACAGGCAGAACGGAATTTATATTCCACTTCTTCATTTATTGAATGTTTGGAATCTACATCCCTTCCACGTCTCATTTATGTAGGATTACATAATAAATTTCTACGTTCATTCTATTCAACTCTCCTACATGAAAGGGGATTTATTGATCAGGATCATGTTATTGTAGAACATTTCTGTGGTTTCATGAATGTAATATGTGAACATTGTGAGGCTCGACATTTTACTGCTGAACGACCATCAGATCAACAGTTTACTCTTTGTTGCCACAAGGGAAAAGTAAAGGTACCATTACCTCAATACCCGCACGTGTTCCAACGCCTGCTGAAAGGAGAGAGTGAGTACAGTCAAAATTTGATGGAGAATATAAGGAGCATTAATAGTTCTTTTGCTTTTGCCTCCATGGGTGCCCATGTTTCTCTACCTCCTGGACATGGACCATACTGCTTTCGTATTCATGGGCAAATTTATCATCGCACTGGAACACTCCATCCTGCTCAAGATCAAACTCCAGCATATGCACAACTGTACATTTTAGATACTCTAAGCGCTACAGACCAACGGCTACAGTCTCCAGAAAATGTTAAATGTAATCCTACTTTAATGAGTATCATTGCTCTTCAATTGGATAATATTAATCCCTTTGTTTCGGCCTACAAAATGCTACGTCAAGTTGAAGTAGAAGAAGAACAGAAGGCAAGAGAACATGGCACAAAAATGCCAAATATTATCATGGCCATTAAACAAGACAGAGGCCAAGACCCGAGACGCTATAACAATCCTACTGCCAATGAAGTTGCTGTGGTCTTTGAAAATGCTGATGGAGAGCCACCATTCAATAGAGACATTTTAATTCATTTGAAACCTGATCCAAATAACCCCTTGGCCCCAAAAACACAGCAAGTCAGTATTCTACACAGCAATTTAGATGCATTACTCTATCCTTTATTTTTTCCTCATGGAGAACAAGGCTGGCATGAGGGACTCAAGCATCAAGGCAAACGTCAACGCAGGGTTACACAGCTCCAGTATTACTGCTATTTGCTGTCTGTACGCAATCAGTTCAATCCTGTCCTGAATGGTGGCAAACTAACACAGCAGTACTTAGTGGATGCGTATGTGAAAATCGAGGCTAATCGCTTAAATTTTATCCGTCATCATCAAAAGGATTTAAAAGTGGAGGATTATTGCGTACTCCAGGAACATCTTCTGAAACAATCTGTTGACAAAGGTATTCCCATTGGCAAGACGGTCATTTTACCATCTTCTTTTGAAGGCAGTCCCAGAAACATGCAGCAACGCTATCAGGATGCCATGGCTATTGTGACTAAATTTGGACGACCAGATCTTTTTGTAACCATGACCTGTAATCCTAAATGGAGGGAGATTACAAACAATTTAGAGCCATGGCAGCGTGTGGAACATAGACCTGATTTAGTGGCCCGTGTCTTCAGAATTAAACTGGAAGCCCTATTAAAAGACATTAACACTGGATTATTTGGCAAAGTTTGTGCAATGGTTCATGTTATTGAATTCCAAAAGCGTGGCCTACCACACGCTCACATTTTGATCATTCTGGATAGTAAATCCAAACTAAGAACTGAGGTTGAAGTGGATAATATAGTTTGGGCTGAAATCCCTGATCCAGAAGAATACCCTCTGCTCCATGACATTGTGATGCAACACATGATTCATGGACCCTGTGGTCAACACAACCCCAATTCTCCATGTATGGATCTTGGCAAGTGTAAGAAAGGTTTTCCTAAAGATTTCCAACCAAGAACACTCATAGCTAAAGATGCATACCCTACTTATCAAAGAAAGGAAGGATCATCCTTTCAAATCCGTTCAAAGATGATTGATAATTCTTGGGTTGTTCCCTATAACCCTTACCTACTATTAACATACAAGTGTCATATTAATGTTGAGGTATGTGCTTCCATTCAAAGTGTTAAATACCTCTTCAAATATGTCTACAAAGGACATGATAAAGCCAATCTTGAAATTTGCCAAACTAATATCCACCATGATGAAACACATCAATTCATGGATTCAAGATACGTCAGTGCACCGGAGGCAGCTTGGCGAATATTTGCTTACCCGATGCATAGACAATCGCACTCCATTATTCGCCTTGCCGTACATCTCCCACATTCTCAACCACTTTATTTTCATGAGGATGACTCTGTTGACGACATCAGTTCCACAATGCACAGAAAATCTACTCTGATGGGCTACTTTGAGCTGAATGAGAGTGACCCGCATGCTCATGATTACTTCTACCGCCAAATTCCAGAGCACTATGTTTGGAAAGAAGGTGCATGGGAAGTTAGAAAGCGAGGAGGTTCTTCAGTGATTGGAAGAATGTATACTGTCAGTATGAAAGATCAAGAACGGTACTATTTAAGGTTGTTGTTACTGCATGTCAAAGGAGCAACAAGTTTTGACAACATTAAGACTGTTAATGAAGTGACATACCCAACTTTCAAAGAGGCAGCATTAGCTCTTGGATTGCTCTTCGATGACACTGTTTGGAGAAATACTTTATTGGATGCCTGTGTTCTCAACATGCCTGCACAGCTTCGTGATATGTTCGCATATATATGTATTTTTGGTCCTCCAGCTCATCCATTGGAGTTGTGGAAAGAATTTAAACAAGACTTTATCCAAGACTACTGCCATGCATATCACTCCAACACTGAGGAGTGTGAGAATTGTGAAGGATATGCTATGACTGATGTCCAAACTATTCTAAAATTTCATGGCAAAACTTTTACTGATTTTAATCTACCACGACCAAAAAGAAAGCCATACATCGCTCCACTATACAACAAGGATGATGAGTTAAGAAGAGCTCAGCAAATGAAAGCTACTTTAAATCACCAACAACTTTTGGCCTATGATGCGATCAATCAAGCTTTATACGATAGAAGTGGACAACCTAAGTGCTTTTTCATTGACGGTCCAGGTGGCAGTGGCAAAACATATCTGTATGATTTATTAATTCATGAACTAAGAGGAGAAGGCGAAATTGTCTCACCTGCAGCCAGTACAGGGATTGCAGCTAACTTACTGCAAGGAGGTAGAACTATCCATTCGCTTTACGGAATACCAATTCCAATCAATGAAACTTCCGTTTCAAGGATTAAAAATGATACAGATGCTGCACAACATTTGAAAAGTACCAAACTTTTCATTATTGACGAGTCCACTCTGTTATCTAAATATGCATTGCATGTGATAGATCAACTTTTACGGGATGTCATGACAACAGATATCTCCAAGAAAAATACAACACCTTTTGGAGGGAAAGTCATTGTTCTGGGAGGAGACTTTCGACAGTGTCTGCCTATCATCCCACATGGTACAAGAACAGACATTATAGAGAGTTGTATTAAATACTCACGACAATGGCAGCTTTTCACTCAATTGCCACTCTTCAACAATATGCGCTCCATTGATCCTGATTATAGCCGTTGGTTACTTCAACTGGGAAATGGTGAATTGTCTAATGATTTCAACCTTGGAGATGATACCATTGAAATCCCACAAGACATGATCTGCACTGGCTCAATCATTCTTGCTATATTTGGTGAAAACATTGTCATTGATGTAGATAACAATGAAAGCATTCAGATTGCTGCATCACATGCCATTCTTTGCCCTAAAAATGACCATGTGGATATGGTCAACTCTAAAGTCATGGATTGCATTGCTGGTGAATACACTGAATACATTAGTGATGATTCCATTGATCCTGATGAGACTGAAGATCCAGATCAATATCCTGTGGAATTTTTAAATTCACTCACACCAACGGGAATGCCTTCTCATCGCCTCAAATTAAAAATCGGTACCATTGTCATGCTTTTGCGCAACTTTAACAGCAGAAAAGGTCTTTGCAATGGGACTCGCTTGATTGTCATTGCTTTGTTTGACAATCTTATTCAAGCAAAAGTCATTACTGGGTCTGCCGAAGGAAATGTGGTGTTTATTCCAAGGATTGATTTATCTCCATCAGAGACTGGATTACCTTTCAAGTTAAGACGTCGACAATTTCCCTTGAAGCCTGCTTTTGCCATGACCATCAACAAATCCCAAGGCCAAACACTGGAGAAAGTAGGGATTTTTTTGCCAGAACCCGTTTTTGGACATGGACAGTTATATGTGGCTTTTTCACGAGTGAAAAGAAGATGTAATGTTAAGGTGAAAGTGCTGGATACACCCATTCAAGGAAAGTTGGTGCCTAATTCTGAAAAAGTCTTTACTAAAAATATTGTCTATAAGAATATTTTATCTTAAATTCTTTAGATATAATTACTTACATACGATCGATATAACAATGAAAGCATTCACATTGCTGCATCACATGACAATCTTTGCCCTAAAAATGTCCATGTGGAAATGGTGAACTCTCAGGTTATGGATTGCATTGCTGGTGAATACACTGAGTACATTAGTGATGATTCCATTCAGACTGAAGATTCAGACCAATATCCAGTGGAATTTTTAAATTCACTCACACCAATGGGAATGCCTTATCATCGCCTCAAATTACACATTGGTACCATTGTCATGGTTTTCCGCACCTTTAACAGCAGAAAAGGTCTTTGCAATGGGAATCGCTTCATTGTGATCACTTTGTTTGACAATCTCATTCAAGCAAAAGTCAGTTCTGGGTCTGCAGAAGGAATTGTGGTGTTTATTTCAAGGATTGATTTATCTCCATCAGAGACTGCCTTACCTTTTAAGTTAACACATCGACAATTTACCGTGAAGTCTACTTTTTCCATGCCCATCAACAAATCCCAAGGCCAAACACTGGAGAAAGTAGGGATTTTTTGCCCCACAACCCATTTTTGGACATGGACAGTTATATGTGGCTTTTTCATGAGTGAAAAGAAGATGTATTGTTAAGGTGAAAGTACTGCATACACCCATTCAAGGAAAGTTGCTGCCTCTTTCAGAAAAAGTCTTTACAAAAAATATTGTCTATAAGAATATTTTATTTTAAATTCTTTAGATATATTCATCATGTATATAAATGTAATATATAACAATGAAAGCATTCACATTGCTGCATCACATGACAATCTTTGTCCTAAAAATGTCCATGTGGAAATGGTGAACTCTCAGGTTATGGATTGCATTGCTGGTGAATACACTGAGTACATTAGTGATGATTCCATTCAGACTGAAGATTCAGACCAATATACAGTGGAATTTTTAAATTCACTCACACCAATGGGAATGCCTTATCATCGCCTCAAATTACACATTGGTACCATTGTCATGGTTTTGCGCACCTTTAACAGCATAAAAGGTCTTTGCAATGTGAATCGCTTCATTGTGATCACTTTGTTTGACAATCTCATTCAAGCAAAAGTCAGTTCTGGGTCTGCAGAAGGAATTGTGGTGTTTATTTCAAGGATTGATTTATCTCCATCAGAGACTGCCTTACCTTTTAAGTTAAGACATTGACAATTTACCGTGAAGTCTACTTTTGCCATGACCATCAACAAATCCCAAGGCCAAACAGTGGAGAAAGTAGGGATTTTTTTGACCCACAACCCATTTTTGGACATGGACAGTTATATGTGGCTTTTTTACGAGTGAAAAGAAGATGTATTGTTAAGGTAAAAGTACTCTATACACCCATTCAAGGAAAGTTGCTGCCTCATTCAGAAAAAGTCTTTACAAAAAATATTGCCTATAAGAATATTTTATTTTAAATTCTTTCGATTTATATTACATTTACATACATGATGGATATAACAATGAAAGCATTCACATTGCTGCATCACATGACAATCTTTGTCCTAAAAATGTCCATGTGGAAATGGTGAACTCTCAGGTTATGGATTGCATTGCTGGTGAATACACTGAGTACATTAGTGATGATTCCATTGAGACTGAAGATTCAGACCAATATCCAGTGGAATTTTTAAATTCACTCACACCAATGGAAATGCCTTATCATCGCCTCAAATTACACATTGGTACCATTGTCATGATTTTGCACACCTTTAACAGCCTAAAAGGTCTTTGCAATGGGAATCGCTTCATTGTCATCACTTTGTTTGACAATCTCATTCAAGCAAAAGTGATTACTGGGTCTGCAGAAGGAAATGTGGTGTTTATTCCAAAGATTTATTTATCTCCATCAGACACTGCCTTACCTTTCAAGTTAAGACGTCAACAATTTCCCGTGAAGTCTACTTTTTCCATGACCATCAACAAATCCCAAGCCAATACACTGAAGAAAGTATGGATTTTTTTGTCACAAACAGTTTTTGGACATGGACAGTTATATGTGGATTTTTCACGAGTGAAAATACGATGCAATGTTAAGGTGAAAGTGTTGGATACACCCATTCAAGTCAAATTGCTGCCCAGTAGTGAAATACTCTTTACTACAAATATTCTCTCTAATAATATTTTATTTAAAATTCTTTAGATACATATTAGATTTAAATACATATTTACTTTCTAATTAAATATAAATATTACAATAAATTAGTTTAGTCATAGATGTATAGCAATAAAAAAAAAAAAATATTATTTGTTATACAAAAAGATATTAAAATTAGTTCTTATATATACAATAGTTATTTAAGAAATATAGTTATTAGTGTACATTTTCAATTACAATATAGTATAGAGAAATATTTTATTTTAAATTCTTTATATGCATATTACATTTAGATACATAATTATTTTCTAATTAAACAAAAATATTACCATAAAATAGTTTAGCCATAGATCTAAAGTACTAAAAAAAAAATAAAAATTACTTTACCCATAGCTGTATAGGAATTGACCAAAAAAATTATAAATAAATTGTTTAAAAATAGATGTATAGCAATAGAAATAATCCAACATACCAAACAAATTACTTTAGTTTTAGATAAAGACATTATAATTAGTTATTAGATATTAAATACGTCTTTAAGAAATATAGTCCTTAGTTTTGCTTTTCACTGAAAATATAGTGTATAAAAATATTTTACTTTCAATTATTTACATACATATTCTATTTAGATACATACTTTCTAATTAAACACAAATATTACAATAATTTAATTTAGCTATAGATGTAGAAGAATAGAAATAGACAAAAATACCAAAAATATTAATTTCGTTATAAAGATATTATAAATAGGTTTTAGATATAAAATAGTTATTTAAAATATATTGTTCTTACTTTTTTAGCTTTTAAAATTTCTTTTTAAATTTCATTGTATATGTATATAAACACACATTTTGTAGTAGATTGTAGATGTGTATCATCTAAATGCTTGCATTTAGTGATAATAACCTGAAGCTCCAGCAGTATAGCTGCTGCGAGATTTTATTTTCTTTTTACACAGGGTCAGGTTTTTGTCAACAGCTAAGGCTGCCTTCCGATTTGCAGATGCATCTGCAGCGTTTTGAAAATGCATCTGCATGGACATGGTAGACCCTAGCTTTATAATGGGACGCACGGTGTCTGCAGATGCTTGCAGGCAGCCGTGCACACACATTTACTCCTATATGTGATCTGTGCGTAGGCGGATGCCTGCATACAAATCACACACTCCCACCCTCACCAGGGATGCAACATGTCGTGTCCCTGCTGCGGAGGAGAGTCTGTGATCTGTACCCAAGCATCTGCCTGCGCAGAGATCACATATAGCAGTGAATGGTTGTGCTCGGCTGTCTGGAAGCATCTGCAGACACTGTGCGTCCCATTATAAAGATAGGGTTTACCGTCTGCATGCAGTTGCATCTGCAAAATGGTGCAGATGCATCTGCAAGTTTGAAGGCAGCATTAGAGACGGGTGGGACAGCTGTTCACACACATCTCTATCTTGAAGTGTGTTCTGTACATATAAATACATACATACATATAGGTACATATTTAGACACATAGGGAAAGAATAGACATTTTCATTTTAAATCTGACTTATTCTGCTATTTGTGGAATTTATAGTGTGAACACATCAATTTTGACACTTGCTGTCTAATGGTGATCTACAGCACTCTTACTGTAAGTTGCATGAAATGTTAATGCAATTTGTGCTTTACTTGCAGTAGTTGTGGCACATGTGCTTTCAACAGTTTCAACTGCCAAAATCACAGTTAGCTTTGATTTTTAGTGGTTGCATTTAGTCAACCTGTTAAAGCTGTGCTTGCCATATTTACTACAAGCTAATTGCAAGTTCCATATACATTACATGTTACTTGCTAAAAGTGAGCTGTAGGTAGGTCCTTTGGTGCAAAGTGCAGAAATTGTATTTGGTTATTCTACACCTTCTGCAAATAGCCAAAAAATATCTGCTTTAAAAGGAGTCTAACTATTAATTATTAGGGGTAGAGTAGAGTAGGTCCCACCAGTTGTAAGGCTACCTTCCCGTGGTTGGTGGGGAAACATGTACTGGCTCAATCATAGATTATTAATATTCATATATAAATTGAATATACGTAGTCTGTACAAAACATCAGTGCCAGTATCTGTACGAAAAGCCTTGCCTTAGAATCATGACATGTACTACACTGATATATACCATACAAACATTGGTAGTTGATAGATAGATATCATGTCTTATGTGCATTATTGTCAAATTTGAATGAATAATGTATATATGCATGCTACATTCCCGATTCTTTACAATTGAGCCGCCATCTATCATGGAATAATTGGATTATTAGTTAAAAATCTAATTTAATAAACTATACACCAGTTCTAGAATCCCGATGCAATCGCATCGGGCTCACAGCTAGTAATATATATTCACTTTATGTATTTAATTCCT
>JARQOC010002778.1:0-21907 GCA_033576535.1 Allobates femoralis | reverse complement strand
ATGAAAAGGGACTGTATGGTAGGGAGAACAGGAAGACCCCACTTCTTACCCCGAGACATAAAAAAGCCAGGCTGGATTTTGACAAAACTTACCTGAGAAAGCCTAAAACGTTTTGGAAGAATGTTCTCTGGTCAGATGAGACAAAAGTAGAGCTTTTTGGGCAAAGGCATCAACATACAGTTTACAGGAGAAAAAAAGAGGCATTCAAAGAAAGAACACGGTCCCTACAGTCAAACATGGCAGAAGTTCCCTGATGTTTTGGGGTTGCTTTGCTGCCTCTGGCACTGGACTGCTTGACCGTGGGCATGGCATTATGAAGTCTGAAGACTACCAACAAATTTTGCAGCATAATGTAGGGCCCAGTGTGAGAAAGCTGGGTCTCCCTCAGAGGTCATGGGTCTTCCAGCAGGACAATGACCTTGAATAGACCCACCATTCTCAACAATTGTTCCTCCATGCTTATACTCCTTCCCACACACACAGTACCTAGGCTCCAATAGCACAATAATACAACACCGACAAAACAAGCTAATCAGGTATAATTTCAACTACTGACACCTACTTGTCAGACATAGCATCTCCGTGACCCTTCCAAAGGGCTGTCCATGTCCAATACCTCACGTCTGCCTGGCCTCTTAGCCTGAACACCACTGGCCAGAGTATCGCTTCTTGACTCTCAATAAACCACTAATCGCATCACGTTATCTGTAATCCCAAGGATCCGATCCTGCAGCTACAGACCCCCTTTAGCACACATCCAGCACTCATGATAGCGTAAACCTGACATGCCGCTTGCCTAACCCCAGGCACCCAAATATACCTTTGAGGCCCTACAGACTTCTCTGACCATGTTCCCATACACAACCTGACAGAACAATGCTCATACTGCCATTGAACCGAAACAACTCAGAAACAAGCACCGCCTATTCTGCCACTAAAATTCAGAACTCTAATATCACCCCCAATATGTTGGCCCAACCACCCTAAGGCTGCATCCACAATAATAAGCAACAACCCCCCATACATTGGCAAACTCTGCAAATTAAAAATTACAACAACTATCATTTTTGTGTCCTCACCAGGCTATATTCAAGATACCCTTGGATCAGCCGCTGTGTAATATATCATCCCTCCGCATTTCAGGGGATCACTACCATCTTCCCCCTCCAATTCTGGACTCTGGATGATGATGATGCTAACAGTCCTGGGGTAACCGTCGGGAGAAGGTCGGGTTGATCACCACGATGCTGTCTCCATCTTCTGGCCAAAGTGCCTACTCAGGTAAAGGGCACTGCCAGTGGAGCACAGCCCTATGATGCAGATCTCCTTCTGTACTGTGTGTTTCTGTTTCCCTGGCCCTCTAGCAAGTGGAGGTCCCCTTTGCTCCCCGCCACTTTTGGGAGGGGTATAATCCACCTCATGCACCCCTGCCGGGTACACACCCTGGCCTGGCCAGAAGCTGTGCATTCCTTGACATCCAATGTTCCTGCTGCAAACTAGAAGTAGGCCTCTGGGTGGTCGGTCAGCTACAGCTCCGGTAAGGATTCCTCCCAGAGGCTGGAGACAATGCCCGAGACTCCGGACACCCACTCCTTTCCAGAGGGTCCCAAGAGTGGCTCCTAGCTGCTTCCTCCTCACACTCTCACCTCCCCTGATCACAAGTATGGAATTTGTGCTGCTGCACACAAGCTGGAGGGATGGACGAATCCAGTACTGATGGGAAAGCACAAGTAGCCCAAAAAAATGTGCCAGGATGGCCTGTGCCCCCATGCACTGCTGTAGCTGCCTTACACTCCATGAACTGCAAAGCCATTCTCCCACGGGCTCCATCAGACAGGATCAGGAGCTTAAGAGCTTTCACAGACCTGTCAGTTCTTGAAATGGAAGGGGAGGTGTGATCCCCCTCCCAGCCTTTTTATGCCTTCATTAATAGCCCACTTTCTTACCCCTCCAACCCAAAAACCCCCTGCAAGTCTACTGCAATTCCCCTCCCCATTTGTAGTTGAATGCCCCCCCAGGCTGTGGGATTTTAAAACCCCGGGGAAACAGTTCCTGGGGAGTCCCAGGGGTCGAACCAGGCTCTGTGACCCTGGCGGTGTCAATAAAAGTTGGGGAATAGGGGTTTAGGGATGGTTGCATGCGCTACCCATGGGTGTTTGCGATTGATGTTCGCGCTGTGGTGTGGGACCTCTGGGGATGATGGGAGTAGCTTTGGTGTTCGCTCCCCACGGTGGACATTTCCCAGGGCAACGTATAGTATTTGGTGAGGAGGCCAGCAAGGTTGTTCTGGAGGAAAGGGAGATTGGGAGTGATTCACGGTTGGTTTTGCGGGGGCCATTTATTTATCTACCGCCCCGCGGGGAAATGTACGCCTCAACACAGTTTGGATTCTATGCCCGGTTTATTAGCTTTTACCTTGGGGCACCACAGTGGAGTTCTTGCACAATTTGGTCCAATAGTTCTCAGTTAACTGGGAAAGCTCATCCAAGTACCCCCTTTTTGTTCCTTCCTTAAGGGTTGCTCTTTCCCTAGATTCATGAACTCGTTCTGTGGTTGGAGCATAGAGTCTCCTTGCCACCTTGGGGTCGGTCCCCTGGTTCAACCTGCCCTTTCGTTCCCTCAGATTTCCGCACGGGGTGGATTGCTCCTGTCCACGCCCCTAGGACCTTCTCCATCTCTTTGCAGTCGTGTTCCGGGCCCAGGTCCAAACTCCTTTTCATGCTCAAGTTCTCCGGATCCTACTCCTTTTTACTATTCCTCTCGATGCCTAGACTAACTTCCCTCCCTCCACCTTTCTTGCCTCCGTCCCATGTAGCCAGCCCTAACTCTTTCGGGTCACCCGCCGTCCTGGGAAGGGTGTGTTGGGGTGCTTTTGTGGTGTCTTGAACATCCCGTTTCTTGAGAAAAGGAATACCCACCCATGGATGGGGGGCAGTACCCCTTTGTAGTGACCAGACTGCAGGGGACCACATATTGGGCATGTTGCCTGTTGCCCTAGGGTCCCATTCTTTTCTCGGTTCAGAACCAAATATTAAAATTACCTTTTCCCCAAAGTAGCAAGAAACAGTGCATGATCTGGTTCTGGGGACGCCATGTTTAACTGAATGGTTCCTCAGAAGCACATTCATTTTAAATTATAACAAAAAGAAATCAGCTTCTGATCAGAATAGATAAAAAAGCACCAGCAATGAATGGCAGCTGACATTGGACATACGTTGCCAGCACATGACATATTATGCGTAACCATCAATGCCACCAATGAAGCTGCAAAGGATGTGTGGGGGATGGAAGGTAAAAAAGAATTCTTTTTTTATATTTTGTTACAGAATGTAGCAATATAGGGGAACATATGAGGACAAAGTGGAAGACATATGGGGACAAAAGATGGGAGACATATGGGCCGGATGGGAGACTATGCAGCCAGGGAGGAGAATATGAAGACCGAAGGAAGTTATGGGAAAAACCCTATTTGGACATATTGGAACCTGGATGGGAGATATGGGAAGGATGGAACACTTTTAGGGCCCGGGATGGGAGAAATAGTGAACCAGGATTGAGGACAAATGTGTACAAGGATGAGGAATAAATGGGGATAGGGTGGAAAGACATTATTTTTCCCATCCTGGTCCCCATAAACAAAAAGGTTAAAGGGGGGAAACCATTAAGGAATGGGGTTAGGATGGATGGCATAAACTGCATGAGGGCAAAATGGGAACTAGATTATTGGATATGGTAGCAAATGCGGGGTAAAATTACCTAGGAAACAATTGGGGGACATTATTACTGCTTAATATAATTTAGTTTTGAGGATATTGTTTTCCATGGGTGCTGTGGACAGTGACCGGGGGCTGTGACAGCCGGTATGGGTCTCCCAGGTTGTGCCCCTCACATGTAGAAGCATCCACTTGGGTTCTTGGAGGTTCCCAGAGGTAGGCACGGGGGTTTTAAAAGCTAGGCTGGAATACAGGGTGTGGTTCTTTTTCTGTGGAGGGCTCTTTTGATGACTACCACTGCTCACCAGGTCATGGCAAAGGAAGCAGAGGCCATGTTGAGATACACATGCCTAGCCAAGGGAAAACCCCATTAAGAAGAGACCGTGGGATGATTGGCATATTGGGACTGTATGAAGGTACCCAGAGGTTGGAATAACTTGAACGTGCATTAAACGGTGCTGTGTGAACTTCCCCTGGGCCCTGCCTTTGTCGTGCAACCAACGTCACTACCTCACATATGGGGAGAATGCAGGGTGGCAGCCCATGGGTCAACCCGGTCGCTATGGCAACGATGGTGAAACCAATTTCGGCATACCCAGTTGCACAGTCCCGTGTCCAACCAGTAAGCTGGTATTCCCTGGTGCAACCATGGAGGACTCCTAAAAAGTTGGCTCTGGTAATGCCCAGCAACAGGCGGCAATTGCAAAGCAACAGACCAATGCACACCTGCTCCAGCGTTGGATTGTCAGCGCAGCAGAAACAGGTCCAAAGGGCGAATCACCCTTGACCGACAACGGACTTCCTGACCCGCGGGCTCCGGGCCAGGCCAGCCTTAACCCCGGGACCACGAGGAGTACAGGTCAAGACAGCGGTAAGGTAGCGTTGCAAAAGATGACCCCGGGGGATGATGGTGGAAGCTTTTCTCCGGGACCGGGTTGGACTTTGGGAGCCAATGTCCACTCACCATGGAGCCCATGGATGGGGTATCCTCGGCGGGGGTCAATGTTCTCAGACGGTGTGTACAGCAGCCTTATTACTCCAGGGACTGACGCATTTTGTCAAGTACAGGTTAAGGTGAAGGTGACAGGCTTGTTGGATTGGGGAGCTTAAGACCCCGTGCAGACAGCCCTAATCCTGGGGGAAGGAATGGGTTAGTGGGGGTGTTGTGCATAATGAGGACCTCCGAGACTACCCACGGGGGTGGTCCCATCAGGCTCTATGTGGTCAGAACAGCCACGAAGTGGCTGATGACTAACCTTTCCGTATCGCCGGCGGTTTCTCAATTGGCTCAAAAAAATTCATGAGTGGCCAACTAGGGGTAAGAAAATGAGGGGAGCGGCGTTGCAAACGGTTTTTATTGGCCTGGGGTTCTCTGGGAGGTAAAAAAAAAAAGTACTGCGAGATTTGCCTGGAGTGCCAACCACCTCACCCCTGGTCACTTCCGAGTCCTTTGGTCCCTTTGCCCATTATAGAATCCCTTTTGAACGGATAGTCATGGTTTTGGTGGGACCTATGTAAAGTCTGCCCGAGGACACCAAACCATCCATGAAGTCGATTACGACCCCGTTACCCCGAAGCATACCCCTCAGACACCCTACCGCCCTAAGTTATTGCTGGGAGTTGTTTGCCATGTTCTGTGGGTGGGGTTGCCTAAGGAGATCCTTTGATCAGGGGACCCATTTATGTCCAAAATCACTAAGGAGCTGTGGCAATACTCCAGATTAAGAGCTGGTTGTCGGTGAACATCCTCAAACGGCAGGTTGGTGGAACGGTTTTAATAAAAACCTTTATATCATGTTGAAAAGGGTAGTCCCAAAGATGGGAAGGATGAGATTTTTGCCCCATATCCTGTTTGCAGTGGGAAAAGGGACCCCAATCTCCACGGGTTTTCGCCATTGAATTGTTGTACGGGGCATCCCCGGGGATTGTTGCACCTGGCCAAGGAAACATGGGAGCGGAAACCAACCCCCATAAAAGCGTGACTGAACCACATTTTGGGATGCAGAATCGAATAGCCGCGGTATGCCAAAGTGAAAGAGCATTTGCAGGATGCGAGGGCAGCTCAAAGTGAGGTACAATAAAAGGCCGGTACGGTCCTTTAACCCCGGGGGTCGGGTATTGGTGTTGGTCCCCCAGCGGAAAGAAGTTTCTAGCGAAGTGGAGGGTCCTTATGAAATCCGGGAAAAGGGGGGTTGTCAACTTAAAGTATTTCAGCCAGAAAGGAGGAAACCAAGCAGATATACCATATCAATCTGTTAAAACCCTGGAAGAAAGGGAAGGCCTATGGCTGACTTTTTTTCCTTATCCCTTCTGGGCACTCCCCCCGGGTCCGATGATCCCGAGAAAAGTTTTGGTCAGGACTGTCTCCTATCCTTATTCCGAATCAGAGGTGAGAGGCCGACAGTTGGTTCAGCAGAACCCGAGGTTTCTCAGATCTGCCCGGTGGACAAATTGTACAGCAGATATTGTCACCGGGCCTCGCTTAGGTAGCCCGAAGCCTTAAGGGTGGCGGAGGCCGGAGACAAGCCATCCGGAGGAGGTTGAAAAAGAGCTCCACTTAGGGTGATTGAAAAGGTCTAAGAGTGAAGGGCCGGTCCATTGTATTATACCCAAGCCAGACGGCTCCTTACAATTTGTAATGACTTTAGGAAGTCAAGGACATATCCAAATTCGACCTTTTCCCAGCCCTGGGTGGTGACTGATCGACAGCTGGGCGGCACGGTTATTTCACACGCCGATTTGATAAGGGGTACTGGCAGATGCCCTGACGGAGTCAGCCAAGGAAAAAAACCCCGCTTTTGTTAGCCTGAGGTCTATTTCACTACGTCGTTTGCTTTTGGTTTACATGGCGCCCCGGCCACGTTCCAGAGGTGATGGACCTGGTGCGGAACCCATCAGGCATAGATCTGCGTACCTTGGGGGGGCATCTTATCTATAGCACCGAGTGGCAAGAAACCACCTGGTTCGGGTCGGCCTGGTGGGATGCGCTTGTATGGGTGGGTTCAGCCAATCCCAAGAAGTGTGCTTTGGGGCTCATGGAGGCGCGCTACTTGGGGTAGTGATAGGAAAGGGTGATTAAGGCCCAAAATTAACAAAGTTGAGGCAATCCAGAAGTGGCCTCGACCCCTGACCACGAAGCAGGTCCGGGTTTCCTAGGATGTGGGATATACGACGGTTTGTCCTATTTGTGGATTTCAGCCCCCCTTGATGGGACCTTCTCAAGGGTAAGAAGTCCGTTCTGGTATCTGGAACTCCGCAGGCCGAGGACTTTTTCTGAGCACTGAAGGGGGTCCTGTGTGGACAGCCCGTCTCTAGTCAACCCCGATTTTCGGAAGGAGTTTATTGTGCAAACGGATGCCTCGGAGGTCGGAGGTCGGACTGGGGGCGGTGGTGGTCCAGGGGGAAAACACCCCATCACCTACTTGAGTAGGAAACTCACCCCTTTCCCGAGCGGAACTATAGCGATGTTGGAGAAGGAGTGCTGGCCATCAAGTGGGCCTTGGAGTTCCCTGCGCAATTACCTGTTGGGACGGCAAGTTTCGGCTCATGACGGACCACTCCCCTCTGGTCTGGATGGATCCACCAAGGAATGGAATGCTCGGGTCACCTGGTGGTTCCTTTCCCTGCAGAACTTTCGGTTTATGGTGGAACCCCGGGCCGGGAGGTTGCGGCAAGCTGATGTCTCGTGGCCCGTGTTTGGTGCCTGGAGTTCAACACCGCACGCTTGAACTGAAGGGGGGGTTTGTGAGACAGTGACCGAAGGTGATCTGTGACGGCGGTATGCGTCTCCAGGTTGTGCTCCCTCCACGTGTAGGAAGCACTCCACTCAGGGTTCTTGGAGGATTCCCAGAGGTAGGCAAGGTTAAAGCTAGACTGGAATACAGGGTGTGGTTCTTCTTCTGTGGAGGCTCTGTCTGATTGATGCTCATGAACTGGTGAGCGCCTGGTAAAGAGAGCAGAGGCCGTGTGCTGAGATAACATGGGCCTAGCCAAAGGACATCCCATAAGAAGGGACCGTGGGACTGTATCGGCCTATATTGGGACTGTATGAAGTGTACCGAGAGGTCGTGAATAACTTGAACTGTGCCATTAAATGCATGCTCTGTGAACTGACCTGGTTCCGCCTTCTGTCATGCCAACCAACGTCGCTACCTACAGTGCACAAAGGGAGTTTCTTTACTGTGCAGGGCTTCAATGTGTCACTTTGTTCTCCATCTTGTGCAGTGTAGATGTCCGGGGAAAAAAGTGGCCATATATTCTAGAAACGATCAGCTTGAGATGTCTGTGTGTTATTTCTATAGAGTTGAGTTCTGGCTGGAAGATTTATTCCTGATCTGGTGCAGGTTGCTATATTAAAGTGAACTAGAGATGTCACTGCGTAGGTCAGTATATTACCTGTATACTTACACTTAAACTAGTATATACAGAGCTCCTATGCACAATGTCACTGGTAAATCACTGTATATAATAAGCATATATTGTCGTGTACAGGTAATACAATGAGTATGTACAATGTCACCGGCGAGCATGTATTACTGCTCACTATACATATTGTATAAAGAGCTCTGTGCATAATGTCACTAGTGATCACTACAGGTAAAGCAGTGTAGGTGTATAGGTAATGCACAGTATACACTATTTTTAGAAGCTCCTGCATGTTATGTCACCAGTGATCACTGTATTACCTTTACACTATACACTGTATAAAGAGCTCCATTTTTAATGTCATCAGTGATCACTATGTTACCTGTACACTTACACTGTATGCAGAGATCCTAAGTGTAATGTCAACAATGGGAATATTAAATGTTATTACTTCACTCACTTTAATCCATTGCCCCATGCGATGATTCGATTCGATTCAAGCTTGATAAAGATCACTTGTTGATCGAAACGTCGCATGGGGCAATGGATTAAAGTCGAGTTGAAGCATTACCAACTGGTGAGGTTGTGGTCTTTTTTTTTATTTGACAGTATTGTGATCAGGGCAGTACTCCCCTGACAGGATTTGCGCCTCATAGGAGGTGGGAGTTTTGAAACTTGAATTTCCCCTCTATTTTCCTGTGGTGCGTGGACCTTTTTTTTTTACATATTAATGTTATTAGTCTTGTGACTTTTATTAATGATCAATATTCTAGTACTTTCTCATTATGTGTTGGTAATATGTAGTCTGGTCATGTATGGCCATAAATTATTCCTTGTATGTGGCGATATTCTGTTAATATTTGGTGGTAATATGTGGTCTTTTATGGCATGGTGATATGTCTCCCTTTTACAATTTGCTCACTATAGGATTGTACTATGTGATTTTATTAATTCACTATGTTGTGGTAATATATGGTAATATATTTGTTGGTTTAGATGTGATGGTCTTTCTACTTCTGGTATTATTTGTTCACTATTGGTGACAATATGTTGTTTGGTTGGAGTGTGCAGTATATTTCCCTTTTTTGGGTTTTATTCAGTGATTAAAGTGGTGGTAATAAATTAACCTAGTAAGCCATATAATACATATGTTTAACCTGTGGCTCGTGAGGCCAGTGGATTATGTGGAGCAGATGTTGAAGTGACAAATAGATAAGAGATCATCCTTTTAGCAGGAAATGGGATAAAAAAATGAAGGTATAAGTAGGGTAAGAAGCAGAAAGAGTATTTACATATAGCTGTTGTTACTAGTATTTTGTGAAAAAAAAAAGTGAGTGAAAATGGTTTGTGACTAACAAAATGTTTGATGCTGTAAAATAGTTATGAAATTATAATGGGCATGGATTTCTAACACAAACATTGAATCTACTGTTAAAAATTTAAATACCACCCCCGTATACAAACCCTTCAAGTTATTCATGTTAAGGATGAAGTAAGCATTTTGACTCCTAAGTCTTTCAAAGTATTACATAGATTGTTTTTTTTGCTTTAAAATTTACTATTTGGGCATAACTCAGAAAGGAAGGACAGACATTTTGTTTGCAGATTTAGCAGTAACTGTTTTTGCATTTATTGAACCCTAAAGAACCATGAGAGTTGATACTCCCTATAATTTATTCAATTTTGTAATCTACATCCTCAAGATGTTCATTTTTGGCATGTATTAGTCAACACAAGATCAAATTGCAAAGTGCACTTGTTGTAGGTACAGCATTCCCCCTGATAAAGGCGGGGGCAACATTGGCGCAAAGTATATGGAGGGGGTGGTTTGCTAGTGTTAGTCATGCAGACAGATGAGGTTTGTATAGGGCACCAGTCACACAGGTACTTGGAAATTTAAAGCACAAGAGGTGAGTATACTTTTTCTTATTTTACCTGGGGAGACATGGAAAAGAAAAGGGTTGTCCTAGTTAATAGACATACCAAACCTTAAAGATCTTATCAAAGAACTTTACCCCAATAAAGAGACTATTAAAATATTTAGAAACTTAGCCTCATGTGATGTGGTTCATATTCCATGTAGATGAACATTCAACAATATACTAACATACTAAAGAAGAATTAACAATGCTAACTCAAAATACTAGAAAATAACAAGAAGCATTGTAAGAAGGAACATAAAATCTCATACTGCCTGTGTAGCTTCATAAAGTATACCAGTTATTCCTGTGTCCTAATTAGCTACAGAAACAGAATGGGCTGTGTGCATGGTAGATCCTCGTGGATGTGTGGCGCCCCGCAACGAGTGCGTCACAAGAGGTATTGCAGCCATAACTGCAGCCGCAATATTCTCTGACTCAGCAATGATCCGGTTAACATAGAGACCCAACCCTACATGCAACACTAGAACAGGGGACCAATCATAGGTCCTGGGAGGTGGAGTGTTAGGGTAGTGTAGTAGAACAACAATAATCTAGACAGAGAAGAGAATAGTCTAGAACTCGGAGAAGAAGGGTCTAAGACTAGAGCTTGGAGAGGAGCGGGGGCTCCGCACCCTGTGCGGGCCCCTGGGCCGCCCACCGGTCGGGTGTCAGCACCTGAGGCCTTAACCACCGGGATTGGGCATTATCTAACGGGTTCCCAAAAGACTCCCGGTGCCCACAACTCACAGCCGGTTCACTGGTACCGAAGCTGGCAGCAGTTCACCTCTGCCACGGAACCAGAAGAGTGGAGGACCAGCTCTACAGGAGCACCCCACCACCAGCCAACTTCCAGTCGTCTAACCAGCGGTGTACCCACTGAGGGATCCAAGGCTCCCCAAAACATCCAGAACGTACATCATGGATAGGGCATTGAAGCAGCCTCCCCGTACTCGACTTAGTTGCCAGTGTCGCCCAGGAATACCAAGTAGGTAGAATGGAGGAACACTGCGGATCTGTAAGGACACCATCATGTGAGTCCACCTGGTCTATTTCAACCACTGTATGCCATGTACTGCCTGCTGGTTACAGTAAAGACCCGTTGCAGAGACTTTCTGTGTCCGTGCTTCCTTATGAACTGTCCGTGCACTAAAAGGTAACCGCAGCTGCCCCCAAACATCTTGAGAGTCCGCCTCCGGGGATCACCGCTCAGGGCCCGTGGGGAGCGTTTAAAAACTAGCTGCTATCCATCCCCCGGGGGCTCCACAGCGTCGGTAGCCCCTTTCGAATCTACTCATAGGTGGCGTCACGAATAAATTGAAACCCTTTAATCTGTTCCACCAAGACGTCTTCACTTTTGATCTGCACTTCACCGGACCCCACTACCGGCAGGCGCGTCCACCCGTGACAAGGAGGAAGGAAGCATCGCCTGTCTAAACCGGAGTCCCGGCCACGGTGAGTCAGATGTTTAAAATGCAGTTAATATTGTAAATGACATTTAGGAAGCTGAGCAAAGATCCATTCTGTGCCATCTCTAGGATGAATGCAAAATAGCACCACAGAGGTCATAATCATTTTACCTCTGTGTAAAAATGACAATATTTCATAAGCAATCGTGGTTTGCAATCAAAAAAGTAACTTTCATAATCTAAGATCAACCACTATTTTTAATATATGAATACGTGTGCTGACTAAAATGGACCATTAAAGCAAAACTGGTTATGAGCTACTGAACATTTGCACTCTGTTAGTAAAATAATATTTGATTCTATATGGTTTTTGAATGAAAAAAAGGAAAACCATATAAATCTTTTCATTATCTTTACAGTATGCCCAGTTTATAAATTATTTTTTATTGATCTTTTTTATTTTTAACTAGTAAAAAGGCCAGATGCAATTACATCGGGAGCGTGGTGAAATGAATTGTGTGTGCATCCTTAGATGTGCTAACAGGAACAGTAAACATGTATGACACGCTTTGCGTTGGGAAAAAAGCATAGTTTTTATGTACATTTGTAAAATAAGGGCAAAGCATCATACTATAAGGTAATAGTGACAGAAAAATAATCTACATAAGTTTATTGAGTATATACAGGTTAGCTCTGTGGGTAGCAGAGGTATACAGTGAGCTGCATAGGTAGCGAGTACACAGCGGCTTTCGTGGGTAACAAAGAATATACAGGTGTGTCTGTGGGTCGCAGAGTATACAGGCAGCTGCATGGTAGCAGAGTATACAGGCGGTTGCGTGGGTTAGCGGAGTATATTACAGGCGGCTCTGTGGGTCGCAGAGTATACAGACGGTTCTGTGGGTAGCAGAGTATGCAGGTGGCTGCCTGTGTAGGAGAGTATATAGAGGCAGCTCTGTGTGTAGCTGAGTATACAGCGGCTGCGTGGGTACCAGAGTGTATCCTGGCAGCTCCGTGGGTATCAGAGTATACAGGCAGCTGCGTGGGTATCAGAGTCTATACGGACGGTTCGTGGGTAGCAGAGTATATACAGGCAGCTCTGTGGGTAGCACAGTATACAGCCGGCTGCGTGGGTAGCAGAGTATATACAGGTAGCTCTGTGGGTAGCAGAGTATACAGTCAGCTGCGTGGGTAGCAGAGTATATACAGGTAGTTCTGTGGGTAACAACTTTGTGGGCGTGATGGTGATCTTAATGGGCGTCCTGGTGGGTGGAGAGGTGATGTGACGTAATGGCTGTCACCACCGACTTCTTGTATGAGAGCTGCTTACTTCCAGTGTGGAGGAAATAGGGGCGTGTCCTTGCTGTGAGGTAAATTTCGTGAAGGCGCATGCGCGGTGACAGATGGTTACTGCGCTCGTGCGGCTGTGAATAGCGTTGTAACTGTGGCTGGTGTGACTACGGCTTACGGTGGGGCGGGAGCGCGCCATCGCTCTTGGGGCTGTGAATGGTGACGTAACCGTTGGGGACGTGACTGCGGCTGGGGGTGGCGCAGAAGTGCGCCAGCGCTCGCGGGTCTGAGTCTGTGAATAGCGGCTTGCGAAGGCGCTGCACGCGATCGCTCGGGACGGTGCCACGGTGCATGCCGGAAAAAGCAGCACAACATTGGTGATTATATATATAGATACCAACAGCGGTGTGAGTGTTCAGCGATGCAGAAATCCAGGAGGGGCCTGGGGGACAGCGGGCAGGTGCAGGTAGGAGGGGGCCGGGGAAGAGCGGTCGGGTGCGGGCAGGAGAAGGCTAGGGAACAGCATAGTATAGAGGGGTCAGTGGTTAGCAGAGTATACAGGGTCTCAGTGGTTAGCACAGTATACGCTGGCTCAGTAGTTAGCACTGTATACAGAGCCTCAGTGGTTGGCACTGTATATTGTGGCTCAATAATTAGAACAGTAATGTGGCTCAATGGTTAGCACTGTATATGGTGGCTCAGTGGTTAGCACTGTATACGGTGGCGAAGTGGTTAGCATGTATATGGTGGGTGAGTGGTTAGCACTGTATACGGTGGCGAAGTGGTTAGCACTGTATATGGTGGGTGAGTGGTTAGCACTGTATACGGTGGCTCAGTGGTTAGCACTGTATATGGAGGCTCAGTGGTCAGCGCAGGATGGAGGGCGAGTGGTCAGCGCAGGATGGAGGCAGAGTGGTCAGCGCAGGATGGAGGCTTAGTGGTCAGCGCAGGATGGAGGCTCAGTGGTTAGCACAAGATGGAGGGTCAGTGGTCAGCACAGGATGGAGGCTTAGTGGTCAGCACAGGATGTAGGCTCATTGGTCAGCACAGGATGGAGGCTGAGAGGTCAGCGCAGGATGGAGGCTCCGTGGTCAGCGCAGGATGGAGGCTCCGTGTTCAGCGCAGGATGGAGGCTTGGTGGTCAGCGCAGGATGGAGGCAGAGTGGTCAGCGCAGGATGAGGCAGAGTGGTCAGCACAGGATGGAGGGCCAGTGGTAAGAGCAGGATGGAGGGCCAGAGGCCAGCGCAGGATGGAGGGCCAGTGGTGAGTGCAGAATGGAGGCGCGGTGGTCAGCACATGATGGAGCCTAGGTGGTAAGTGGCGAGCGTACGATGGAGGCTCGGTTGTTAGCGCAGGATGGCAGCTGGGTGGTCAGCGCAGGATGGAGGCTCGGTGGTCAGCGCAGGATGGAGGCTCGGTGGTCAGCGCAGGATGGAGGGCTCAGTGGTCAGCGCAGGATGGAGGCTCAGTGGTGAGCGCAGGATTGAGGCTCAGTGGTGAGTGCAAAATGGAGGCTCAGTGGTCAGCGCAGGATGGAGTGGTCAGCAGAGGATGGAGGCTCAGTGGTCAGTGCAGGATGGAGGCTGAGTGGTCAGCGAAGGATGGAGGGCCAGTGGTGAGCGCAGGAAGGAGGCTCAGTGGTCAGCGCAGGATGGAGGGTCAGTGGTCAGCACATGATGGAGGCTCAGTGATGAGCACAGGATGGAGGCTCAGTGGTCAGCGCAGGATGGAGGCTCAGTGGTCAGCGCAGGATGGAGGCTGAGTGGTCAGTGCAGGATGGAGGCAGAGTGGTCAGCGCAGGATTGAGGCTCAGTGGGCAGTGCAGGATTGAGTGGTCAGCGCAGGATGGAGGCTGAGTGGTCAGCGCAGGATGGAGGCTCAGTGGTTAGCACAGGATGGAGGCTCAGTGGTCAGCACAGAATGGAGGCTCAGTGGTCAGCACAGGATGGAGGGTCAGTGGTCACAGAAGGGAGGAGGCTGAGTGGTCAGTGCAGGATGGAGGCTGAGTGGTCAGCGCAGGATGGAGGCCGAGTGGTCAGCGCAGGATGGAGGCCGAGTGGTCAGCGCAGGATGGAGGCCGAGTGGTCTGCGCAGGATGGAGGCTCAGTGGTCAGCGCAGGATGGAGACTCAGTGGTGAGCACAGGATGGAGGCTCAGTGGTGAGCACAGGATGGAGGGTGAGTGGTCAGCGCAGGATGGAGGGTCAGTGGTCAGTACAGGATTGAGGCTCAGTGGGCAGTGCAGGATTGAGTGGTCAGCACAGGATGGAGGCTGAGTGGTCAGCGCAGGATGGAGGCTCAGTGGTCAGCACAGAATGGAGGCTCAGTGGTCAGCACAGGATGGAGGCTCCATGGTCAGCGCAGGATGGAGGCTGAGTGGTCAGTGCAGGATGGAGGCTTGGTGGTCAGCGCAGGATGGATGCAGAGTGGTCAGCGCAGGATGGAGCCAGAGTGGTCAGCGTAGGATGGAGGGCCAGTGGTCAGCGCAGGATGGAGAGCCAGTGGTCAGCGCAGGATGGAGGGCCAGTGGTCAGCGCAGGATGGAGGGCCAGTGGCCAGCGCAGGATGGAGGGCCAGAGGTGAGCGCAAAATGGAGGCGCGGTGGTCAGCGCAGGATGGAGGCTAGGTGGTAAGTGGTTAGCGCAGGATGGAGGCTGGGTGGTCATCGCAGGATGGGGGCTGGGTGGTCAGCGCAGGATGGAGGCTCAGTGGTCAGCACAGGATGGAGGGTCAGTGGTCAGAGAAGGGAGGAGGCTGAGTGGTCAGTGCAGGATGGAGGCTGAGTGGTCAGTGCAGGATGGAGGCTGAGTGGTCAGCGAAGGATGGAGGCCGAGTGGTCAGCGCAGGATGGAGGCCGAGTGGTCAGCGCAGGATGGAGGCCGAGTGGTCAGCGCAGGATGGAGGCCGAGTGGTCAGCGCAGGATGGAGGCAGAGTGGTCAGCGCAGGATGGAGGGTCAGTGGTCAGTACAGGATTGAGGCTCAGTGGGCAGCGCAGGATTGAGTGGTCAGCGCAGGATGGAGGCTGAGTGGTCAGCGCAGGATGGAGGCTCAGTGGTCAGCACAGAATGGAGGCTCAGTGGTCAGCACAGGATGGAGGCTGAGTGGTCAGCACAGGATGGAGGCTCCATGGTCAGCGCAGGATGGAGGCTTGGTGGTCAGCGCAGGATGGATGCAGAGTGGTCAGCGCAGGATGGAGGGCCAGTGGTCAGCGCAGGATGGAGAGCCAGTGGTCAGCGCAGGATGGAGAGCCAGTGGTCAGCGCAGGATGGAGGGCCAGTGGTCAGCGCAGGATGGAGGGCCAGTGGCCAGCGCAGGATGGAGGGCCAGAGGTGAGCGCAGGATGGAGGCTGGGTGGTCATCGCAGGATGGGGGCTGGGTGGTCAGCGCAGGATGGAGGCTTGGTGGTCAGTGCAGGATGGAGGCTCGGTGGTCAGCGCAGGATGGAGTGGTCAGCAGACGAAGGAGGCTGAGTAGTGAGCGCAGGATGGAGGCAGAGTGGTGAGCGCAGGATGGAGGGCTCAGTGGTCAGCGCAGGATGGAGGCTCAGTGGTGAGCGCAGGATTGTGGCTCAGTGGTCAGCGCAGGATGGAGTGGTCAGCAGAGGATGGAGGCTGAGTGGTCAGCGAAGGATGGAGGGCCAGTGGTGAGCGCAGGAAGGAGGCTCAGTGGTCAGCGCAGGAAGGAGGCTCATTGGTCAGCGCAGGATGGAGGGGCAGTGGTCAGCGCAGGATGGAGGCTCAGTGGTGAGCACAGGATGGAGGCTTAGTGGTCAGCACAGGAAGGAGGCTCAGTGGTCAGTGCAGGATGGAGGGACAGTGGTCAGTGCAGGATGGAGGGGCAGTGGTCAGAGCACGACGGAGGGCCTGTGGGTGGTCAGCGCAGGATGGAGGGACAGTGGGTGGTCAGGTCAGGATGGAGGGAGAGTGGTTAGGATGTTTCCCCCGCTTGCATCGGGTGTCAGGCGCAGCCTGTGTTGAAAGCGCAGCAAGTAATGAGCGGTCATGTGATATCTGTCACATGACCGCTCATAACCGGGTGAGATGGAGCGGCCGGTGAGAGGGGGACGGGTAGGGGTAATGGAGCGGTGGGGGGGGCTGCAATGGAGGGGGGTGCGCAATGGAGCGGTGGGGGGGCCGCAATGTAGGGGGTTGCGCAATGGAGAGGTGGGGGGGCCGCAATGGAGGGGGGGTGGAGCGCAATGGAGCGGTGGTGGTGGAATGGAGCGGGGAGAGAGGGCGATGGAGCGAGGAGGGAAGGGAATGGAGCAGCGGGTGGCGGTGGGAAAGTGGAGTCGGTGCGGCGACATGTAATATCCAAGATGGCGGCGAAATCTCGCGAGATTTTGGACGCCATCTTGGAAAGTACATGTCGCCGCAAGGAGAACGTTGTGGTGTCGGGCATTTTTTTGCGCTTCCGGCCAGTGTCAGCGGCCATCGCTCGCTGGCGCGTGATATCGGCACAGTTGCCGGAAGCGCAAAACTGGTGATTATGTAGATAAATGATAATATACAGATAATTGTAGATACATATGGAAATTTGGTAGTTCAAAGTAAAAAAGTCATGATATTAAGCTCTATAGAGACAAACAGAAAACAATCATGTGATGTTGGGATGCACATTCATGTTGGCAAAGATAGACCTTTAATTTATTTAAAATGGTATTTAAACATTTCGCTAGAAAATGCATAATGCATCAAAATGTTAAGCATCACATAGGTTAATATTACTAATAAAAAATTAGCATGTCATTAAAATGTAGGAAAAAGAATAAGATATTTTGATCTTTTGACTGTTCAGCCTTTATTACTGTTGATAAAGGTGAGAACAATTCAAGATGAAGACATTTTATTCTGAATGTATGTAAGGTTGATGTCACACTTGGGAGAGACCTGCATGGCCACCCACTCTCTGGACAGGAACCTGTTAGCTGCCTGTGTTTCTATACAGCGGCATGCTCCTGTCCGGAGAGTGACAGTCGTGCCGGGTGCTGCGATGCGAGATTCACATAAATCTCTCACAAGTGTGACACCAGCGTAAGAATGCAGTACCAGATTGGTCCCATGCAGGGGCGGACTGGCCCAGGTGACAGGGAGGCATTTGCCTCCCAGGCCGGTGGTTTAGTCCTATTTTAGGGTCACCCCCACTGTGAGAGCGGCCGAGCACTCACTTGACTGATAGCGGGACCCGGGACGCAGCAAGCGGGACATGGAGGCTGACAGTGACTATGAACTGGAGTGGAAGCAGCAGCCAGCTGGCAGGTGAGTGAAGCAGCGCCAGCACCCCCCCTTCGCACTTTTCACTTGGCCTCTGGAGCACTAGCACCCCCCCACCACTCTTCACTTGGCCTCTGGAGCGCTAGCACCCCCCTAAACCAACCCGGTCCTCACTTGGCTGCTGGCTGGAAAAAGTGGACTGCCCCCCAGGGCAAGATCTGCCAACCAGGCCAGCCCCTGGTCCCATGAGGTGTGCTCTTTAGGGTACATTCACATCTGCATATATAAAATCCCCCTGAATTTCAGCCACAAAAGTTGTTGAGTGTCAAGAGAGTGTCATGAAATTTTTCCTCACTTAGCATCCGTATATCATGCGAGCGCTATGCGAGTGTGTTTTTTTTTTCTCACCTAGCATTTTTCTGTCATTTCAGTGCTATGCAAGTGTGCTTATTATTTCACGTTGAGAAACAAAACACACACTCGAATAGCACTCGCATGATATATGGCTGCTAAGTGAGGAAAAAAATGCATGACTCTCTTCTGAGTCTCGCCAATTTTTAGGGCTGAGAATCTGGGTGATTTTATTTACGCAGATGTGAACGTACCCTCACAACGTATATCTGGGGATGGATACATCATTACTTTAGTTAATAAGGGCTTCATATGGATCCTACATTTAAGTGCTGCAGTTCTTTCCATTGAGATTTGGGAGGACAGAGTCACATCTGTTTTTATCGCACAGAATAAAGCATCAAAATTACAATTCAAGGAGAAAAAAATATTCCTAAATAATCAATTTTACTCCTAATTTTTACTATCAATGTTGTATTATGGGCACTGCTACCATGAAATGAATGTAATTGTCCAATTAAGAAATAAAAAGAGATTATAATCATTTTTATTATACGGTATATTACTTTTTTGTTACTAAAAAATATTTTAGAAGATATGTAGCTATGTTTTATCTTATTACTAACAATAAATAATTTTGTTCAGTTAGTGCTGTACAAAATAGAGCATGGTCAGCAGCTGATTCACCAGGACTTAAAGCACCACTAAAGCATTTTTTTATATTGCACTGCTGTAGCGGTGCTTTAAATCTAAGTCCTCTGCCCCATGTCTTATACTCACCTTCCACCACCTTAATTTTTTGTCAGAAGCACTCCGGTCGGTCTGCAGTGAAAGTGACTAGCCGGCAGCTCTAATGTTTCATGGAGCGTGCAGGAGGTCACTTTCAATAGATCTCTATGGGGACCTCATTCTTGCTCTCATAGAGGCACATTTAGTATCTTTGATGTAGTTTCTGAAATCCAGCCAGTCATAACCTATGGGCACAGAATGGCGTCATTGGACCGGAGCAGGTTAAGTAAAGTATGAAAATGCTGGAAGGGGCTTACATGTAAAACAATGCTATTGTAAGAATTATGTTATTTTTCTCCACTGACCACTAGTGGCTGCTATTATTCACTTTGCTAAATTGTGCTGCAATTCTACTCCTTACCAATGGAGGATGCTATTGTGTTCTAGCAAATCGCTCTTTAGGTAGATGGATGCTACTGAACCTGTGAATCCCATCTTGTTTCCTGTTTGGACCTACTTATCCACATGTGAACTTCATTCAGTGCTTGAGTATTGTGTCTAATTTAGTCTAGCTTCATGGTGGGTTTACACACACCAATTTATCTGTTCAATATCTGAACAGATCTCTGGTTGCAGTGAAATCATGGATACATTGCTCCATGTTGTACACAGCCACAAAATGGAGAATTGTATCCATGATTTCACTGCAACCAGAGATCTGTTCAGATATTGGACTCAGATATCTGTGTGTGTGAAGTGGCCTTTAGTTTTCAACTCAGAGCAATCTTTGTTTAGATTGCTCTCACCTAATCCAGATTGAGTCTCCAGATGTAAATTCCTGCATCCTTGGATTTCTACTACTGTCTGGTGTTACCTCCTTCTGCACTTCAGCCATCAGATTCCAGTGAGTGTTCCACCAGTATTGAAACAGGATACTAAAGCCCTAATGTGTATAGTAATCTAAACAAAATGAACTGTTTGCTTACTGACATTTATGCAGACATGAAAAGACTGTGATTCAAATGCTGCATATTTAGACTTCAGACATCCCATGATGTTCAAGTGTTTGGTTAAGCTGTAAAGGATTTGCAGACCATCGTTGCTCAGTAGGGAGATCAGATCCTTCAGCTACAAAATCAAGGTGCAGCTTCAGCCCCTCCATCCACCCCCCCACTCCCATCTTTCAGGTCCGATGGAGACCGTGACAAATATCTTGGATTTGTCACAGTGCCAATTATACTTCAGTGCACACCCTGCCCATTTTATTACTGACGGGTCAAAAGTACAGTGTATTATATGCTGCTGACACATAAAGCTGTGGCTTGGGCCAGTCCACTTATTAAAACGAATTATCCTTCTCTTAATGATTTGGAGGCCTTCTTAGCATTTATAGGCCAGCAATTCCTACTCTATTATCCCTGCAGAGACGAGCTGCTGCACAAGGTATGGTCACTGTGTGCTCACCTCCACCGTCCACACTCTGCAGCTCATTGACTAGCATTGATACAGAGGTCTTTCAGACAACTGGTTAACTGATTGAAATTCCATCATGTCTGCACATTGCATATCACTCTGCATATGTTGCAGTGACTGTGGCAGCAGCAACAAGCCTTGGCGCAGAATGTAATTACTCATACAGTGACTCAAAGTAAGCCGAATGTGGTACTAATGACACAGAGTTTGCAAAAATCAAGGACCTTTGCACCCTTCTGCACAGTTTCGAAAAGTTTTCTATCACTGAAGCCATTCTTTTGTTGTTTTGGTGGTGTGCTTAGGGTCAATGTCATGCTGGAAAGGGAAAGTCTTCATCTTCTGCTTTATAGCAGAGGCCAATGGCTGTCTTCATAGTCTTCTACAGTATGGTATATCTAACTCCTTGGAAATTATTTGTACTTTTCTCCTGACTGATAAATTTCAACAATGAAATCAATTTGCTGTTTTGTAGGCTGTTTAACAAAGGAAATGTAAGAAAAATCCTACTTTAACAGCTAAACTTAAAGTGATGCTGATTAGCACCATATAAAGTGATTGCAGTTGTGTATTGACTACTGCTTAACGTGAGTTTAAATGTGATTGGCTAATTCTGAACACAACCAAATCTAGAATTATAAGAGGGTGTTTACATTTATTCAACCACATTATTTTAGTTTATTTTTTTATTTTCTCCCTCAAAATTATTTGCTTACTTCTCATTGGATTTGTACAGATTATGGGGGACATTAAAAAGTCTTCTTTCATTGGAATCCTCCCAATCTAGCATCTTTCTAAATGCTACACAAGATGGACTTGTCCATTTCTCACTGTACACTGCTCCCTGATGGTCTACTCCAGGGGCTACTCCTCCAGGGGCATTCTCCATTACTACCTGCCACCAGCACACCCCATAATGGCCACTGATGGAGAAGAGGATGGAGTAATTAGGGGACACCACCCCATCTAGCACACAGTGGAGGAAATCTGGCTACTCTGACAGACTCTTTAGCCTCTCTAGCACCTGTGGGTTTCACTGCAGCTGGATGGCTAACATGGTCAGGTCTGGCCTGGAGACGTCGCTCCAGTCTCTCCATGTCGGCCTTCTGCTGCCACTCTTGGAAATCCTCTGCAGTATAGACCCGACTTACCCTTACCACATAACACCCCTTGCTGCCCTTTACCTTCATGAAGGTGACCACCTCCCCAACACAAAGAGTGCGGAGTCATGAAGACAGATTGTCACGCAGCAAAGTGGACTGGTTGACATAGCTCCTGTCTCAGTTTGGATCCTGACCTCGCTGCATATCAGGTCCAATGCAGGGTGCACAGTCAAACTGTAGCTCAGATGTGTAGACATCACCTCTTTGGGCTGCTCCAGTTGTGGTGCAACTCCCTTGGCCCCTGAGTTGGTGAGGAAGATTTCGTCCTTGAAAGCAGGTATCTTTTG
>JARQOC010002777.1:0-21915 GCA_033576535.1 Allobates femoralis | reverse complement strand
CCCCAACAGTATGTGTGAACAAATGCTAAAAGCGATATCTTTTAGTTTCTCTGGATTATTTATCCTTGTTTTCCAAATATATTTATTAGGTTTTGCAATGAGGGAGGGAGGAGGGGGGGAAGGGGGGTGGGGGGGAGGAAACATAAATATGAAGGAAGAGAAGGGGGGAACAAGGAGGGGAGGGAGGAGGGGGTATAACAATACACAATAACATACAAACAAGGGACTTAGATATATGGATAATACAAGCAGATTATAAAGTACAATACAATACCACTTTGATAAACACAAGTAAATGGAAAGGTAATAAGCGCTGTTGTTGTTGTAAACATACATTCTGAGCCTTAAGAGTAGACATAAAGATAGGAGGTTGTCTGTGTAGGATAAGTCGAGTTACGTTATACTGTAACATCAGGCCTTAGTCAACAAAGATGGGGAAAAAGCTGCAGTCCACATTTCCCACCTTTGAAGGAATTTGTAAATTTTGTTTGTTCTTATAGCTATGTTGTATTCATAAATACTGTGCTGTGTTATTCTATTAATTAAATTATCAATGGTGGGGGGCTCGGTTTTATTCCACCTGGAGGCAATTAGGACTTTTGCAGTTGTGATTATATGTGAAATCAAAAATCCTATGTGCTTGGGGAGGTCTTCAATTCCCAATGATAGTAAAACAAGTTGCGGAGTGAGTTTTACATAGAGGCAAGTGACATCCTTGATTAAAAGTTCGATGTTTGCCCAGTAATTGGACAAAACAGGGCAAAACCAAAATACATGGGATAGATTTCCATGAATTCCGCACTCTCTCCAGCATAAAGAGGAATTACCGTATATACTCGTGTATAAGCCGACCCGTGTATAAGCCGACCCCCCTACTTTTGCCCCCAAAACCTGGGAAAACCTATTGACTCGTGTATAAGCCGAGGGTGGACCCCAGCACAGGTATACAGCCCCCAGCAGTGTGGTATACAGGCCCCCTCAGTGGTATACAGCAGCCTCCCCAGTGGTAGTATACAGCAGCCTCCCCAGTGGTAGTATACAGTAGCCTCCCCAGTGGTATATACAGCAGCCCCAGAGGGGTATACAGCAGCCCCAGAGCTGTATACAGCAGCCCCAGAGCTGTATACAGCAGCCCCAGAGGGGTATACAGCAGCCCCAGAGGGGTATATAGCAGCCCCAGAGGGGTATATAGCAGCCCCAGAGGGGTATATAGCAGCCCCAGAGCTGTATACAGCAGCCCCAGAGGGGTATACAGCAGCCCCAGAGGGGTATACAGCAGCCCCAGAGGGGTATATAGCAGCCCCAGAGGGGTATACAGCAGCCCCAGAGCTGTATACAGCAGCCCCAGAGCTGTATACAGCAGCCCCAGAGGGGTATACAGTAGCCCCAGAGGGGTATATAGCAGCCCCAGAGGGGTATACAGCAGCCCCAGAGCTGTATACAGCAGCCCCAGAGGGGTATACAGCAGCCCCAGCCCCAGAGGGGTATATAGCAGCCCCAGAGGGGTATATAGCAGCCCCAGAGGGGTATACAGCAGCCCCAGCCCCAGAGGGGTATATAGCAGCCCCAGAGGGGTATATAGCAGCCCCAGAGGGGTATATAGCAGCCCCAGAGGGGTATACAGCAGCCCCAGCGCTGTATACAGCAGCCCCAGAGCTGTATACAGCAGCCCCAGCCCCAGAGGGGTATATAGCAGCCCCAGCCCCAGAGGGGTATATAGCAGCCCCAGAGGGGTGTACAGCAGCCCCAGAGGGGTATACAGCAGCCCCAGAGGGGTATTTAGCAGCCCCAGAGGGGTATACAGCAGCCGCCGCTGTATACAGCAGCCCCCGCTGTATACAGCGGTACCCGGCTGTATACAGCCCTCCCCCCTGGTATACCGGGCCCCCCCTGTGGCCACCTGTAAAGGAAGCGATGATTATACTTATCGGGTCGCCGACGCCGACGCCGCCGCTCTGTCACCGTCCGTCACCGCGCTCCTTCCCGTCTTCATGCTTCCTTCACGGGCGCACAGAAAATGACGTCATTTCCTGTGCGACGGTGAAGGAAGCATGAAGACCAGGAGGAGCGCGGTGACGGACGGTGACAGAGCGGCGGCGTCGGCGTCGGCGACCCGATAAGTATAATCATCGCTTCCTTTACAGGTTGCCACAGGGGGGGCCCGGTATACCACGGGGGGGCTGTATATTTTTTTTTTTTTTATTATTACCGTATATACTCGTGTATAAGCCGAGGGGGGACTTTTCAGCACATTTTTTGTGCTGAAAAACTCGGCTTATACACGAGTATATACGGTAAGTGGATTAATTCTATGTAATTTGGCCGGAGTGAAGTACCATCGTGATAATGTCTTATAGAAGGCTTCGTGAAGGGTAGCACAAGCAGAGTTGGCGTAGGTAATGTGAATAGCTTTAGTCAGTTTGTCCAAATCAATATGAATTCCCAACTCCTCTTCCCAAGCTGTAATAAAAGAGAGTCTCGGGAGTTCGTGTTCCTCATTGAAAATTTTATAAAAAGAGTTGGTTTTCCAAATAGATGGCTTCCCTGGAGTATTAATAAGTTCCGCTATAATTCGTGGGACGGTGAATTTGGGGTTTTGTTTCGTAAAAAATTTTGAGATGGCTCTCCAGTTGGTACGGTCCTCTCTAGTAAGAGAGAATTTCTCCTGAAGGAGGTGAAAGGGAGAGAGGGAGCTGCCACTAAGCAGGTCGTCCAAATGAAGAATCCCCCTAGATTTCCAAGAAGACAAGTTCAGCTTTGGGATTAATATTTCTAGGGTTTCCAGGGGTATCTTCTCAAGAGTGACCTGGGGGAAATGTTTAGAGGCTTTAGACATCAAAGTTCTCCAAGCTTGGATAGATGCCTTAATCATGGGATGGTTAGGGGAGGTTTACGGTAGTCTAGTAGGTAAGCAATGATCACTGCCTTTAAGTTGTTGTTAACTATAGATCCCTCGATCGCCGTCCAGGGTAGATCGTTCAATTTAAGGAACCATGCTTGGGATAATTTAGTAATAGATGCGGAATAGTAGTTGTAGAGATTAGGCACTCCCAAGCCTCCAGCTTTCTTGTGCCTTTCCACAGATAGTTTAGCGACTCTAGGTCTCTTGTTGTTCCAAATAAAGGCTCGTAATTGAGATTGGAGTTTATTAAACCAGAGTTTCGGTATAAACATGGGAATGGCCCTAATCATATAGTGGAATTTGGGTAATAGGCTCATTTTAAAGGCTTCTATTCTACTTAGCCAGGATAATTCTATTTTGGAGATGCGTAAATAGTCGGTATGAAAAGAATTGAAGAGAGTAGTTAGATTTGTTTGGACCATAGCAGAGGAAGGTTTGGTTAATTCTATCCCCAAATAGGAGATTTTACTACTCATCCATGTGTAATTAAATTCCTGCTTGAGATAATCCAGATGTGTCTCATCTATATAGAAATCTAGTATTTGCGATTTCATATCATTTATTTTATAGAGGGACAGATGAGAGAATTCTTGGATGGTTAATGAAAGATGTCTAAGAGACTTAAGAGGGTTAGTGATGGTCAACAGAATATCGTCCGCAAATAATGAAATTTTATGTTGTTCTTGGTTCAAGGGAATTCCTTTAATGTTCTTGTTTTCTCTAATACTGGATGCCAGGGGTTCTATGAATAAAGCAAATAAAATGGGTGAGAGAGGGCATCCCTGCCTTGTACCGTTAGATAGAGGAAATCGTTGGGATAGAAAATTGTTCGAATAGACTTTTGCGGTGGGATTGTTGTACATAGAATTAATCAGACGGAGAATATTCCCTTCAAAGCCGAATCTTTCTAGGGTGCGGAATAAAAAATTCCACTGTACCCTATCAAAAGCCTTTTCAGCATCAAGTGCTAAAAAGGCTGAGGGTTGTTTTGAGGTTTCTAATGAAATAATCAAATCCACCGCTCTTCTGGTGGCATCTACAGTGGAACGTCCGGGGATGAATCCCGCCTGATCGGGGTGGATTAATTTGGTAATATGTTTTTTTATTCTATTAGCTGCTAGTTTTGCTAGAAACTTCGTATCAGAGTTCAGTAAAGAAATCGGCCTATAATTTTTCAAATCGGATGGGTCCCCTTTGCCTTTAGGTATAACAGTAATGACGGCTTCCAACATATCTGATGGGAGGTGCCCGTGGGAGGCGGAAAAATTAGCTAATTTGGTGATATATGGGGATAACAGTTCTTTAAATGTTTTATAGAGCTCATTCTGGAACCCATCTGGGCCTGGTGATTTACCATCCTTGGATTGATCAATAACTTGGGTGATTTCAAGATTTGTGTATTGTGAGTTGAGGTCTTCTAAGTCGGGATTATTAAGCGAGGGTAGGTTGAGGTTATTCAAATAATCAACTATACATTGGTCCGATGGGTCCAGTGAGCTAGGAGTATCTTTTAAGTTGTAGAGAGAGGTGTAAAAGTGAGCAAAAGCTTCAGCTATGTCTTTAGGATCTTTAAGGGTCTGACCTAGATGATTCTTTACTTCTTTTATTCTGGACTTTAATTTCTGATGTTTGATTTTCGCCGCCAGAAGCCTGGAGGGCCTGTCATCGGAAATATAGTGTTTAGTTTTGAGCTGTTGCGTTATTTTATCATATTCCGACGAAAGTAGTGATTTCAACTCCAGTCTGAGTTTCGTAATTTCCGCTGAGTTATCAGTGTGGGGATTCGAAAGTTGTGATTTTTCTAGATCATGTATTAAATTTACTAGTTTGTGGGTTTTCTCTCTATTTTTCCTAATGAATTGGGCATTTAATTGAATCAATTTTCCTCTCAGGACTGCTTTAAATGCAGACCAGAGGGTGGGTAATTGAACATCTTGTGTATCGTTTTCTTTAAAGTAGTTCACAATAGTGGATTCTATTTCTTTCTTATAGAATGGGTGATTATAAAGAAAGCTGTTATTTCGCCAGAGTTTTTGGGGTGATATATTGGGGCCAAAGTTAAGTTCAAAGGTGACAGGGGAGTGGTCAGACCAAGATCTGGGGCCTATGGTGATTTTAGAGATTTTTGGGAGAGTAAAAATCGAAGTGAGGACTAAGTCGATCCTGGAAAATGATTGATGGCGTTTGGAAAAATAAGTAAATTCAATAGATGTTGAATGGAGGCAACGGAAAGCGTCGTACAAATCAGATTTAAGGATCCATGGATCTAGTGATTCATGACGCTGTCTTGATTTTGTAGATGAGTCCAAGGCTCCGTTAGGTACTATGTTAAAATCTCCCAAGATGATTAAATCTCCCTTGACATTAGCATCCACCAATCTCATGACCTTATTTAGGAAGGTTATCTGTCCTCCATTTGGTGCGTAAATGTTGGCTATAGTAAACAAATGGTCATTCAGCTTACAAACAAGGATCAAATATCTGCCGTTTGGATCTTCGAGCCTGGAGATTTCCTCAAACAAGATTGAGTTCTTAATAAGCAAAGCAACCCCTCCTTTTTTTTTTGAATTATTGGCCAAGAAAATATTCTGGAAGTCCCTATTTTCAAATTTTGGTGGTTTAGAAGCAGAGAATTTAGTTTCCTGTATGGCTACTACATCTGCTTTAGATTCCTTGAGTAGTTTCCATAAGTAATACCGTCTTTGGGGGGAATTGAGGCCATTGACATTTTGAGATAAAAACTTAAGTGACATGTCCTACATTGAATTTGAAACGATAAATGCTCAGGATATAGAGGTAGGGAAATACAGATAACCTTTCCATGATAAACACAAGTAACAAAATAATAGTTTGGTTAAGTTTTAAATGAAGGAAATTAAGTTTAAAAAAAAAAAAAAAAAAAAAAAGTAAACTCTTATTTCTAGTCCCTGTACGGAGGGAACCTAAATAAAGATTTCGATGTACTGCCTCCTTGAAGGGCTAAAGTTTCAGCAATACACATCAGCCAGTTATTCGGGTAAGATCCTTTCACGAAATAATAATGCCCAAGTCCTTAAGGACCTTCCGGCCACTCTCGACGTCCGATAGAGCTTGAGGTTTCCCCTGATGATGAAAGAGGAGTTTAGTAGGGTTGAAGCCCCATTTATATTGGATCTTATTTTTTTGGAGAGCATTGGTTAATGGGGCTAAACTTTTCCTCTGAATCATGGTGTCTCTAGAAAGATCCACAAAAATTTTAATGCTATCAAATGGTTTAGGGAGGGTTTTATTAAGGCGCATATAATCCAACAGTTGTTCCTTTACGTGATAAAAATGGAACTTCATTATAGTATCTCTCGGGATCTCAGGTTTTATTGACTTGGGTTTAGGTAGTCTATGGATCCGAACCGCAGTCATATCTAAGTCAGACAGAGTGGGGATAGCACTTTTTAAGAGATCCTTAACATACAGATGAAGTTGGGGGTTTTTAACGGATTCCGGGATTCCCCTGAATTTTAGGTTCTGCATCCTATCCCTGTCCTCGAAGTTGGTCATTCTGTTTTTTACCCCTACATATTGTTCCTTGAGGAGAGTATGCTCCTCCTGTAATTTATCATATTTGTTTGATAAGTCGAAAATCTCTGTTTCGTTTTTATCTGTCCTAAGGGATACTGAGTCTAAAGATCTTTGGAGCTGATCAAATCTAGAATCAAGTTTTTGGTTGAGTGCCGTAAAAATGCTTTTGAAATAATTCTGATCTATGGGTTGAGACCAATCAAAACTCTCAATCGAGTTAGGTTCCTGAAGAGAAGGATCGTCCCTTCTCATACGTTGTTTTTCAGGGGTAAGGCTCGGGGAAATGTCAGCCTCTGTATCTGAACCATCTAATCTCTGCACAGAGGGTTTCTTTGTAGAAGCTAGTTCCTTCCTCTTTTGTTTGGAAGTATATGAGTCAGAAGGAGTAGACTCGTCCATTTGGTTCTGTGATTGCGACCATGTGTCATCCTGGTGCCGTCTAAGAGATCTTGATCTGGAACGGTGCCTTTGTGGATGGCATGGTGGCTGGGTTTGTATCTGGGAAGGTTTAGCTTTCCCCGTAGTTGTCTTTGAGGTGGCCATGTTGTTTTAGTCAGATTAAGGAGAGGAATTAGATTTCAGGCGACTCTATAATGGGTTTAAGTCAGATAGTAGTATTATTAGTATGAATTTCAATGGGGGCACTAAAGTAGTTATAAGAGGCTCGAGGCCAAAATGCAAATGCAAGAAGCTTCTTCTGAACGAGAAGTCGTGACTCTTTAATCTAGTGGGTAAAGGGACTCAAGGTTATTAAGGGAGTTATTATGTAGGAACCAATCTTGATAATATGCTATCTTAGAGGATACCCTCATTCATCAGCTACAACAATGCTGTACAATTGACGCTTTCCAAGTAAGATCACTTGTGCAAGTCAAAAGAGAGTCCAGCGCCAACTATCAAGTAAGAGATTAGGAGCTTCTGTTTTACAAAGCCCACCACCAAAGATGTCAACAAACTGGAGAGGATTAGTATAGGCAGGCAGTTAATGTTAAAATACTTACTCGAACACAGACAAGCGAAAGTACTCTAGAGCGTTAGTGGTACACAGTATACAATTCCAAAGGGTAACAGGCTAGGTCTAACAGTGATCAATTCACTGTACTAGTGTCAAAGAGAGCAACTCAATAGTCCAATTTAAAATATATTGTCTACTCTGTTGCTGAGAAATACTCAATAGCGATATTTCTAATAAGTAAAGTATTGAATAAAATATGCGGCCCAATATGCAATGTCACCCTTTTCAAGTAAAATAAAATATAAAACAGATATTATACAAACTAGTGACTGTATAAAGAAAGGAAAAAGCCAGCTATATATGTATATAGTAGGATAAGCTCAGATATCGGAATAATAGGATAGTTGTTACTAAATAAATAATTCACCTGATAAACTGGCTTTCATATAATATTAAAGTATTGAGAAAAAAAAAAAAAAAACAAAAAAAAAAAAACAGGAGGAGTAGTAGGAATAAAGAGAAGGAAGGGAAGAAACAAGCAAAGTAGCTAGTGAACAAGGATTGTAAAGATTAAGAAAGGGTACTCAATATAGGAGAGAAAAGTGTCTCCACGGGAAAATGAGATAGGGTACAAAGGGGAATTAGTCGCTGAGGAACAATGAGTCACAGTATTAGCCTCGCAAAGTGGCTAAACTGAAATGAAGCAATATTAGTATATAGGATTATATATTCCCACAGCCACTAGTATAAGCAGATATAAAATATGTTGACGTCTGATATACAATCGATGTGCTTTTTAGTAGCCGAAGCCGCTTTATCAGTTGCCAAAAGGGAAGAGCTAACAGGCTAAACAGCTAGGGGATAGAAAGGGTTAATTAGAGGACAGAAAGAAAAGAGTAGACAACTAAACAGTAATTCACTAGTATTACTACTTAAGCTGAGTTGTTGGTGGGTTAGTTTAGCCTAGTTGGTAGAAAACATGTGACACCTTAGAAATCTAAAGTGATCAGTCTGTATATGAGGATCTCCAGCTGTTCCCAGTAAAGACAGGAATAGATTGAAGTTGAGAAATATACCATTCAAGGGGAGTAGACTGTAGATTAATGCAGCAGAGCTGGTTCTGCAGATAAGCTTATGACACCGAAGGCTCCAAGAGTTCCATTAACTTGTAGGTAGTTCAAAGATATGTCCTGTTGTCACAAAGATTTGTAGCTCAAACAAAAGGTCCTTAGGTCAGCTGGAATGAGTGGTCTACGATGTAGCAGAGGAGCCAGCAGAAGCCGGCCGGATAGATTGCTGGCAACACTTCTTGTCACCACTGTCAAGCTAATACTAAATGCAGCTATAGAGAGGAGCTGGTGTAAATACAGCTATTACCTCCGTGGCTCTGCTTGAGTGTCCTGGGCTCCAGACCACTGTGTGAGACAGGAGGATGTCAGCACAGGCTGCAGGGGGCTCCTGGTATCCTGAGTCTCATCAAGTAAAACAAAAGTCAGATCTGGCAGTAAAAGTTTCCCAGTGGTTCCAGGAGAGATCAAAGCGGTGTGATTTAATGTTAGGGCAGAAATACCAACCTCTATAATCAGAGGTCCACAGCAATCCAGGGGTCCCAACAAATGTCCCAGAAGGAGGATGAACGGAGGGGTTCCAGAGAGGTTGGAGGTCTCTTCACTATGTTTCTCACAAGTCCAACTTCGGGGTGTGAGGTACCCTGCAACCTCAGCAGTGTAGTGGAGCAGCTGGGCAGGTCTCCAAGGCAACCCTCCAAAGTGCAGGAGCCAGACAGCCACAACAATGGCAGGTAAATCCAGACAGCTTGTCTGGAGGTTCCCTGGGCTCAGTAGATCTCTCCAAGTGGTAAAAAAAAAACCCAGATAGATGAAATAAAGATAAAGCAGCAATCCAGGCTCTCCAAATCCAATCAGAAGCTTCCAGGCTAGAATATTTCTTGCTTCAGGTGGGATCCAATGAGAAATCCAGGGAAAAGGGGAAAATTCAAGTGGCCAGGCAGGTTCAAGATGGTATTCCAAGAGGATCCAGTTGGTTTGATGGGATTTAGCCCAGGAAATGGGCTAAAATCCTGTTGCTTTTGGCTGATGAGCAGGAGCTCAGGTTAGGTGTGACTGCACTGCATGAGCTCCCAAGCCACGCCTGGATTATTTATCCTTGTATGCAAGTCAATGTGCATGAAATACTGTCTGTTAAATGCAATTTAGGTTAGGTTTGGTAGTTGTTTTTGTGTATCTGTTAGGCTAGGTTCAAACATACAAATCCGTTTTTTAAGCCCTTGGAAAAACGGATTCCATTTTTCTAAGGATGCCAATAGTGTCACCTGGGGTCCTTGACATTTTTTGGAACAATGCTAGCAGTATTTTTGGGATGCTGCATAAAAAGCATGCTTTTTTTGAAAAACGCACATGCGCATGTGTTAACGCATATGCGTTTTTGGACTTTGAAAAAAAATGTCCAAAATTGTCCCAAAAACGGATTTAAGGCAAAAACAGATTTTACAGTCATATGAAAAAGTTTGGGCACCCCTCTTAATCTTACTCATTTTTTTGGGTTTAAAATTGGGTTTTTGCCACAGCTATTTCAGTGTGATATATGTAATAACTGATGGACACAGTAATAATTCAGGATTGAAATGAGGTTTATTGTACTAACCGAAAATGTGAAATATGCATTATTTCAAAATTTGACAGGTGCAAAAGTATGGGCACCTCAACAGAAAAGTGACATTAATATTTAGAAGATCCACCTTTTGCAAAAATAACAGCCTCTAGTCGCTTCCTGTAGCTGTTAATGAGTTCCTGGATCCTGGATGAAGGTATTTTTGACCATTCCTCTTTACAATACAATTCCAGTTCAGTTAAAGGGAACCAACCACCCCAAATGACCCCCCCGGACTGTTAATATGTGTCCCTACACCCAGCACACACATTTGGGGCAATCGTTTTTGCTAAAAAAACAGTTTAGTAGAAGCTAAGATATATGTTTATAAAGTGTAATCAATCGCGACGGCTGGGTGTTACCTAGCTTTGTCCACGTGCAGTGCTCGTGTCTGTGATCCTCCTCTCCCTCCTTCCCGCCGCTAAATCGCGGCTAACCACGCCCCCTTTCATGACGCGATTTAGCCCCGCCCCTTTCATGACGCGGCCGGGCTCTTAGAAATTGAGAGGGGAGGAGGGAGAGGAGGATCACAAGCACGAGCACTGCACGTGGACAAAGCTAGGTAACACCCAGCCGTCGCGATTGATTACACTTTATAAACATATATCTTAGCTTCTACTAAACTGTTTTTTTAGCAAAAACGATTGCCCCAAATGTGTGTGCTGGGTGTAGGGACACATATTAACAGTCCGGGGGGGTCATTTGGGGTGGTTGGTTCCCTTTAAGTTTGATGGTCACCGAGCATGGACAGCCCGCTTCAAAACATCCCACAGATGTTCAATGATATTCAGGTCTGGGGACTGGGATGGCCATTCCAGAACATTGTAATTGTTCCTCTGCATGAATGCCTGAGTAGATTTGGAGCGGTGTTTTGGATCATTGTCTTGCTGAAAGATCCATCCCTGCGTAACTTCAACTTTGACACTGATTCTTGAACATTATTCTCAAGAATCTGCTGATACTGAGTGGAATCCATGCAACCCTCAACTTTAACAAGATTCCCGATGCCGTCATTGGCCACACAGCCCCAAAGCATGATGGACCCTCCCCCAAATTTGACAGTGGGTAGCAAGTGTTTTTCTTGCAATGCTGTGTTTTTGTGGCGCCATGCATAACGCCTTGTTGTATAACCAAACAACTCAATGTTTGTCCACAGGACCTTCTTCCAAAATTAAACTGGCTTGTCCAAATGTGCTTTTGTACACCTCAGGCGACTCTGTTTGTGGTGTGCATGCAGAAACGGCTTTTTTCGCATCACTCTCCATACAGCTTCTCCTTGTGCAGTGTGCGCTGTATTGTTGACCGATGCACAGTGACACGATCTGCAGCAAGATGATGCTGCAGGTCTTTGGAGGTGGTCTGTGGATTGTTCTTGACTGTTCTCACCATTCTTCTTCTTCCTTTTCTGATATTTTTGTTGGCCTGCCACTTTTGGCCTTTACAAGAACTGTCCCTGTGGTCTTCCATTTCCTTACTATGTTCCTCACAGTGGAAACTGACAGGTTAAATCTCTGAGACAACTTTTTGTATGCTTCCCCTGAACAACCATGTTGAACAATCTTTTTTTTAAGATCATTTGAGAGCTGTTTTGAGAAACCCATTATGCCACTCCTCAGAGAAGATGCAAATAGGAGAACAACTTGCAAGTGGACACCTGAAATAGCTTTTCTCATGATTGGATACACTGGGCTATGAAGTACAAAGCTCAATGAGGTTACCAAACCAATTTAGTGCTTCAGTAAGTTAGTAAAAAGTAGTTAGGATTATTCAAATCATGAAAAGCAGAAGGGTGCCCATACTTTTGCACCTGTCAAATTTTGAAATAATGCATATTTAAAATTTTGGTTAGTACAATAAACCTCATTTCAATCCTGAAATATTACTGTGTCCATCAGTTATTACATATATCACACTGAAATAGCTGGTGCAAAAACCCAAAAAAATGAGTAAGATTAAGAGGGGTGCCCAAACTTTTTCATATGACTGTATGTGTGAGGCCAGGGTCATACATACAAATCCATTTTTTAAGCCCTTAGAAAAACGGATCCATTTTTCTAAGGGTGCCAATAGTGTCCCTGAGGTCCAGGAAATTTTTTGGAATTTTTGTGACTTAGTAATTTTTTCTCAAAAAAAGCATGCGTGAACACATGGTACCTAAATGTACCATGCGTTAACGCATGCGTCTCCCATAGGGCCCCATGTTAAAAAAACGCATGCGTTTTTTGCAAAACGCACATGCACATGTGTTAACGCATATGTGTTTTTGGACTTTGAAAAAAAAATGCCCAAAATGTTCCTAAAAATGGATTTAGCCCAATGGATGGTATGTGTGACCCTGGCCGGGCCCTGGCCTTTTCCTCAAGCCCCCAGACCCCTTTTTTAGGATCCAGCAGAGAATTACCTGTGTTTCTCATTGACTTACATTGTACTTGCTATTCGGAACGAATACGCGATTATTAGAAAGTACTAGTAACGAGAATAGCGATTACGGATATTACGGTACTAACTGATCACTATATATATGTCTTCCATCCTGTTATATATGTCCCCCATCCTGGAATATACTGTATATTCCCCATCCTGGGCCCCTTCTTGGTATACATGTAACTCATACTGGTATTCTGTCCTCCAACCTGAGTCCAACCTGGTATATTTGTTCCAAATCCTGAGCCATCCTGGTATAGATGTCCTTCATTTTGAGCCCATACTTGCATATACAGTTAATTCCCCATATATTTGGATACCAACACAAGTTTTGTGTTTTTTACCTGTTTACTGAAACATATTCAAGTTACAGCTATATAATGGATATGGACATAAAGTCTAGACTTTTAGCTTTCATTTGAGGTTATGCAAATTAAAATTGATGAAGGATTTAGGAGTTTTAGTTTCTTTACATTCAGTTGCGAGGGCACAGGTGGGCAGAAAGAGTACACAGGGGTGCAGAGAGAGTGCACAGGTGGTAGAGAGAGTACACAGGCAGAGAGGTGACTGACAGGTAGAAAGCACACAGGTGGGAGACAGCTCAGAGGGGAGAAGACAGCTAAGGTGGGAGAGAGACCACATACATTGGAGAGAGCACACTGGGGGAAGACAGCTCAAAGAAGAGAGCACAGTGGAGAAAAGACAGCACAGGGAGTCGAGGGAATGCATAAAGTTGGAGAGCACACGGGGAGACAGTTTAAAGGAGAGAGCACAGGGGGTAGAGACTGTGACTCGCCCCTGGCGTGGACCGTGGGATACTCGAAACCGGGTGCTCTCATCATTGTCTGGGGCTGCAGGATGTCACGGTGGCGTGACCCGGTCCGTGATCCCCTCATTGGAGCAATCAATAAAAAGGGGGATATTGAAAAATGGGTTAAAATAAAAATAGAAGTTTTAACATAAAAGAGTGTCATGACACCACCCATGGAATGCCGCCGATATAGCCGCTGCTACAGTCGGGACCTCTGAGGATAATGGGAGTAGCACGGGAAGAGTGGTTCCCCAGAGGCAACCGTACAGTCTGTGGATGTAAAGAGAGGAGTGGTAGGCTAGCAGGGCTGCACTTCTGATAAAGTTCAAAGTCACACTCAAGCAGTTTCCTACTGCCGTCTCATCAAATCAGTCTACCTCCTTTCAGGCGCATAAATGACAGTCCACACTGTGCTGAGCTTCAACCTGGTTTACTGGCTCCTTTCGTCAGATGGTCAGTTTAGAACAGTACAGAGGCGGCTCCGGTATGTTCATAGCAGCCAGGATGGCTCGTGCATGTCACCCCCTTTTGTGTTCCTTTCATGGGCTCTTTGGTCTGTCTATTCCGCATGCTAACTACTATCCAGCTGCCACAGGCTTTTAGTGGGTAACCTGCCTGGTTCCCTAGTCCTAGTACAGCAGCCTTCTTTCTGTTGTGACGGAGGTTGGGTTTCGGGACATAAAGACCCCACATCCCGCTGAGTTTTGTGGTTGGAGCATAAAGCGTCTGGGCCCTTTCATCAGAGCCGGCATGCTGGTTTCTGCCGCAGTCCTTCAGCATTCCCACTAATTCTAACACATAGGACCTTCTGTCTGTTTCTACAGTCTGTAGCCCGGGACCTGGACAAGCCTCATGGTGGCTCAGGCCACCGGGTCCATGTCCTTTCATTCCCGTGTGATGGTCTCGCCTCTCCTTCTGACTGAACTTGACTCTCTGCTGTCACTTGGCTGACTGCTCACTGAACTTGGTGTTGTTTGTTTTTTGTTTCCTCCCCTAACCGTGTCCTGTCCTAACTTTCTCACCCTCTACCTGTCTCCTCCCGACATCCCGTTGCTGGGCAAAGGGTCCCCAGTTTTGGGATCGAGAGCATGTTGGGTGTGTGTTTGGGATGACTGGACTTACCGATTCTGGGCGCTGCGCCATCTAGTGACGACCAATCTGCAGGGGCGCCACAACTGCATAAAGGGGGAGAGCACACAGTGGGATACAGCTAAAAGGAGAGAAAACATGAGGGGAGAAGACATCACAGGGGGGAGAAGACAGCACACAGGGGGAGCGCACATGGGGTAGAGAGGGCATGCACTGTGGGAAGATAGGTCAAAGGAGAGAGCACAGAGAGGAGAAGACAGCACAGGGAAAGAGAGAGCGGACAGGGGGAAGAGTGCACTGGAGGGAGAGACAGCCACCTCCAACACCACAGAGCCCACCCCCATCATGAAGTCATGCCCACCCGGTGCGATAGCATTGGGCCCACACCTAGCATTATTTTCTGAGCTTGGTTGTTTTCCCATGTGTATATATTAATTTCATTAGTGCATGCGAACATATCAGTACGTTCCTGCTGGAGTCTGCAAATGTGGAAAGGGCTCAGGAAGAGAATATCTGCTTTTGTACCTCACTTTGTTCTTTTGTTCTTATTCAGAAAAAAGTATTTTTTAAGAGGACGCTTAATGATTTATTTGCTTTATATTGTCTTGATTCTTCTAAAGGTTTTTTTGTATTTTTTTCAATGTATGCATATTTCTATTCAGTGTATGTTGACTATTATTATATTCATTCTTCATTCTATTTCACTTTGATGATTTATAGCCTTCAGTCATTCCATATCTAGTTTTATTCAAATCACACGATTCATAGTTTTCAAGTACAATAAACCGATTTTGTGTTGGTGCTGTGGCTGCCGAAATCTCATTGAGATCTGCAAAGCTTATAGTTATTTCTGTATTCACTATTGCTATTGTAGTTGATAATAGTATATTGTTGTTATTAAGTAGTTAATATTCCATTCCTTTTAAATTTATTTTATTTTATTTTATTATCATATAATTTCTAGTTTTAATTCTCAATGTATATTACTAGAGAGAATTTCAATCTCTGGTCTGTTTTTATTTGGTTACATTTAGAGATGAGAGGACTCATGAAAGTTTGGGTTGTCGGGGTTTGGTAATAAGTGGGTATGTCAAAATAGTGTAGACATTACCACAATACATATTGTTATTTATGCAGTTATATAGCGCCATAACATTTTACATACATCAGCAACACTATCCCCATTGGGACTCATAATCTAAGCATCCTATCAGTATGTCTTTGAAGTGTGGAAGGAAACCAGAGAATCCACATGCAAAGAAGGGGAGAATATACAAACTCCCTGCAGATGTTGTCCTTGGTGGGATTTGAAACCAGGACCCCAGTGCTGAAAGACTTTAGTGCTAACCAAGGATCCACCACAAGGAAGGAAAACCTGCATCACTAGATAAAATGGACACCTGCACAACATTTAAAAATAATACAATTGACAATAAAATATAATCTATGTATTGGGATATCATAAAATGAGACTCTTAGGTGCATATATCTAAAATGGGCTGTATTTCTATACAGTAAGAAAAGAAATGTGCAGCATATCATATAGTTGGTACCATGGTAGACAACATAAATACTCACCAAAAATATAGACAATGGTGTGTGGACAATACAACTTATTAATGTAATTAGGATATATACTTATATATTTAAATAAGTATGTATTTATGCATGTATTTAATTAAAGGGGTTGTCACACAAATTTAGTACATTTTCATCGATAGATTTTGGAATAAAAACAAGTCACAATTAGAGATGAGGAAACTTTCCCCAAATTCACCAATTTCAAATTTGGTGCAAACTTTGACGATTTGGTTCATGATTGGAAACTCGAGCAATTTACTAAAAAAATCGACGAATGTGGCTTTGTTCAGAAAAAAGGGTGACCTAAAACTTTCCCTTATTGTGCCAAAATACTTGATGGAAGTGACGCTGGCTGGGAACAACACCTAACATATGGTTCGGAGTGTTCCCAACCATTGAGTCTACCATTTTCTTTCAGCCTGTAGAATTGTTTGGATTTTTAAAATAATTTTTTAGGCTTCCTGGAGTTTGCAGGTGTTTTTGACACCTGCAGGGTGTGAATTTTGGAAACAATGCCAGATGTGGCAGCAGCTGTGAAGTCAAGGAACCTCACAATGTTTTCTTTAAGGAGAATATTGTGGTCAGTCGGAGCACTACGCACACTAGAGAGGAGCAGAGAATATTAATAATACAGACTTTATTCAAATTAAAATTTCACAACGTGTTTTGGTGTGGTATGCCTCCTTCATCGGCTCAGTCCAAATCGAACGCAGGTCTTCTCCCGTGACCTGCAGTGATGCTTCATCTGGTCACCTGATCACCTGGAGTCCACACCCCACAGACCGGTGGCTCAGTCCAAATCGAACACAGGCCTTCTCTGGTGTTGTGCAGGAGCACACAACCCGGTCAGGTGAGTCCCTCAACACTTTTGTGCATATGCTGCTAGACCACCAGGTTTAACCCTGTGAGTGCCCCCTGCTCTCATCTTTATTTTGTTAAATGTTTTTTTTGGAGAGAAAACTTTTATTATTGCAGAGGGTCAGCAGCATGCGAGACCATCTCTTCTACACTTAGAAGTACAAAAATAGCATATAGCCATTATGTGCTTCAAATACATGGTCTTATAGGTGTGTTCAAACTCATGAAACACCATACTATCGATATTGCTTCTTGAAAATTTGCTGTCACTTTATTTAATTTCATTCCATGCATTTAGAATACAGATTGTTGACATGTGCACAAGTGCGTTATATGTATCATTAATATTGAAGGATTGCTATGATGACCAGATCAGCTGACCCCGCACGTGTAGTAACTCTGGTGACCTCTGGTGTGGGTGTGAGGTAACTTGCTGAGGTCACCTGAGGTCATCGTTCATGTAAAAATGATGGCTGGTAATCATATCTTACCATGTTTACCTGACTTGTCCTCGAGTGACCTCAGGAATCACTGTACACCCGGACCTCGCAGCTGGTTCATTCAGTGACTGGAGGCTGTGATGAGGATACTGTATTCTTCATCACAGCCTCCATTCAAAAATCTGGGGGAGAGAAAACAAGGAACATTAACCCCTTCCTGACCCGTGACGCAGCATATGCATCATGGAAACAGGAGCGTTCCCGACCTAGGACGCATATGCCGAGTCCTGGTGTAATCGCGCTCTTGCAGCTCTAGTCAGAGGTGTCACTGACCTCTCACTAGAGCTGCATGTACAAGAGGACTTGTACTAAAGCCCAGTGGGGGTGCCCCCCCTGTGGCTAGGACCGCTTCGATTGGCAGTTTCACTTTCACCGTCGCCGTTAATCTCTTCTCTCTCCTGCCGCTGCACCCGCCGATCATCCTCCTCTCCTCCCAGCGGGTGCGCGGTGCTCTCCCCAGCCCCCCCCCACTGCTCTCCCTATCACTCCCCCCCACTGCTCTCCCCATCACTCCCCCCCTCCAGATCACCCCCCGCCCCTTCCCTCCGAACCCCCACCCCTTCCCTCCGAACCCCCCCCACCGTTGAACCGTATGTTCCCGTTCACCGCTCTTCTCTCCTGCCGCTGCACCCGCCGATCATCCTCCTCTCCTCCCGGCGGGTGCGCGAGTGCCCCCCATCTCCAGCCCTCCCCCTTCTCTCCCTATCCCACCTTCCTCCAGATCACCCCCCACCGCCGATACGCATATCCCCGTTCACCGCTCCTCTCTGCTGCCGCTGCACCCATCGCCAGTCATCTTCCTCTCCTCCCGGCGGGTGCGCAGGTGCTAGTCCCCCCCCCTCCAGATCACCCTCTACCATCCACCCCCCACCGTCGATGCCCGTGTCCCTTCTCACTGCTCCTCCATTCCCGCCGATCTGCCTCCTCGCTGTGGCGCCCCTCCTCCTCTTCTGGACTGCTCCTTCGCACCGAGGTGAGTATGAATGATTGGATGGATGGTGCATGCATGGGTGGATGGTGCATGCATGTGTGCATGGATGGATGCGTGCATGCATGGGTGCATGGATTGTGCATGGATGGATAGATGGGTGGGTGTGTGCATGGAGGGATGGTGCATGGATGGATGGGTGGTGCATGGGTGCATGGATGGATGGTGCATGGATGGATGGGTGCGTGCATGGGTGCATGGATAGATGGTGCATGGATGGATGAGTGCATTTATGGGTGCATGGATGGATGCGTGCATGCATGGGTGCATGGATTGTGCATGGATGGATGGTGCATGGATGGATGGATGGTGTGTGCATGGATGGATGGTGCATGGATGGATGATGCATGGGTGCATGGATGGATGGTGCATGCATGGGTGCATGGATGGATGGTGCATGGATGGATAGGTGTGTGCATGGGTGCATGGATGGATGGGTGCATGAATGGATGGTGCATGGATGGATGGATGCATGTATGGGTGCATGGATGGATGGTGCATGCATGGATGGATGGATGGTGCATGGATGGGTGGATGGATGGACGGGTGCATGGGAGTCATGGTGCACTGTACGGCAATGATCTGATGTACAGTGCACCATGACTCTGACCTTATAGACTACAACAAGGGATCACGTATCCTCTTGTAGTCTCTGGGGTCACAGTCATGGTGCACTGTATGGCAATAATCTGCCGTACTGTGCATCACGACTATGACCTCAGAGACTACAACAAGGGATCAAGTGTCCACTTGTAGTCTCTGGGGTCAGAGTCTTTGTGCACGGTACAGCAGATCATTGCCATACAGTGCACCATGACTGACCCCAGAGGCTACAACAAGGGATCAAGTGTCCTCTTGTTGTAGTCACTGGGGTCAGTCATGGTGCACTGTATGGCAATGATCTGCCGTACCGTGCACCATGACTCTGACCCCAGAGACTACAAGAGGACACTTGATCCCTTGTTGTAGTCTCTAGGGTCACAGTCATGAAGCACTGTATGGCAATGATCTGCCATACCGTGCACCATGACTCTGACCCCAGAGACTACAACAAGGGATCAAGTGTCCTCTTGTTGTAGTCTCTGGGGTCACAGTCACGAAGCACGGTATGGCAGATAATTGCCATACAGTACTTCATGATTGTGACCCCAGAGACTACAACAAGGGGGGATCAAGTGTCCTTTTGTTGTAGTCACTGAGGTCAGTCATGGTGCACTGTATGGCAATGATCTGCCGTACCGTGCACCATGACTCTGACCCCAGAGACTACAACAAGAGGACACTTCATCCCTTGCTGCTGTCTCTGGATGTAGCAGAGGCGATCGAGCGTCGTGGGACCTTCGTTGTGTACTATGTCGGAGGCGATCGAGCGTCGTGGGACCTTAGTTGTGGACTATGTCGGATCTTTATAATAAAGATGGAGTCCGAATTTTGATTGTGTTTTTTTTTCAAATAAAAAGATTTTTCTCTGTGTGTATTTTCTGATTATTTACCAGAGATTCCTAACGGCGGGTCTAACATTGGCCCTATATTATGAATCTTGGGCTTAGTGCCAGCTGCCAATAAAAAGCTGGCATTAACCCCTTTATTACCCAGTTTGCCACCGGCACCAGGGCAACTGGAAGAGTCTGGGTACAGCTCCAGAAAATGGCGCTTCAATGAATGCGCCATTTTCTGGGGCGGCTGCGGGCTGCAATTCGCAGCATGGGGGGCCCAGAACGCTTGGGCCTCTCCATGCTGCGGATTCCAGCCCCCAGCTGCCAAGTTATACCTGGCTGGACCAAAAATATGGCGGAGCCCCACGCCATTTTTTTTCTAGAATTAGTCCTAGAAAAAAAAAAATGGTCTTCGCTGTATTTTTGGTTGCCAGCCAGGTACAACGAGGCAGCTGGGGATTGCTGGCAGTCTGTAGCTGCCAAGTTGTACCTGGCTGGACCAAAAATATGGCGAAGACCCACATAATTTTTTTTTATTACTTCTACCAATAAAATGACAAGGAGCTTTGCAGTTGGGGGGCTGCAATCCTCATTGTGGAGAGACCCAAATGCCCACGCTGCAAATTGCAACCCACAGCCACCCCAGAAAATAGCACATTAGAGGCACCATTTTCTGGTGCTGTACCCCAATGCTTACAGTTGCCCTTGTGCTGGTGGCAATGCTGGTGGCACACAGGAGCATTCCATACGCGACATGGTGTTCGCTAACAAATTGAATGGAAAATTAGCTCCAATTATTAGCAGACACCATGTTGTGTATGAAAAGCCCCTGTGTGCCTAAACCGTGGAGCTCCCCCACAAGTGACCCCATTTTGGAAACTAGACCCCCCAAGGAACATATCTAGATGCATAGTGAGCACTTTGAACCCCCAAGTGCTTCACAAATTGATCCGCAAAAATGAAAAAATAATTTTTTTGTGGAAAAAAAGTACTTTTTCATTTTTCTACAGATCAATTTGTGAAGCACTTGGGGGTTCAAAGTGCTCACTATGCATCTAGATAAGTTCCTTGTGGGTCTAATTTCCAAAATGGGGTCACTTGTGGGGGAGCTCCAATGTTTAGACACACAGGGGCTCTCCAAACGTGACATGGTGTCCGCTAACAATTTGATTGGAAAATCAGCTCAAATTGTTAGCGGACACCATGTCCCGTTTGGTGAGCTCCTGTGTGCCTAAACATCTGAGCTCCCCTACAAGTGACCCCATTTTGGAAACTAGACCCCCCAGGGAACTTATCTAGATGGGTAGTGAGCATTTCGAACCCCCAGGTGCTTTGCAATTTGATCTGTGAAAATGAAAAAGTACTTTTTTTTCACAAAAAAATTCTTTTAGCCTAAATTTTTTTGTTTTAACATGGGCAACAGAATAAAATTCATCCTAAAATTTGTTGGGCAATTTCTCCTGAGTCCACCGATACCTCATATGTGGTCATAAACCACTGTTTGGGCCCACGGCAGGGCTCAGAAGGGAAGGAGCGCGATTTCACTTTTTGAATGTAAAATTAGCTCCAAAAGCCAAATTGCGCTCCTTCCCTTCTGAGCCAAACCGTGCGCCCAAACAGTGGTTTATGACCACATATGAGGTATCGATATACTCGGGAGAAATTGCACAACAAATTTTAAGATTCATTTTATCCTGTTGCCCATGTGAAAATGAAATAATTGAGGCTAAAAGAACATTTTTGATAAAAAAAATTTAAATATCCATTTTTTGTTTACACATTGCTTTAGTTCCTGTGAAACACCTGAAGGGTTAATAATCATCTTGAATGTAGTTTTGAGTAGCTTGAGGGGTGCAGTTTTTGGAATGGTGTCACTTTTGGGTGTTTTCTGTCATGTACACCCCTCAAAGGGACTTCAAATGTGATGTGGTCACTAAAAAAAATGGTTTTGTAAATTTTGGTTGAAAATGAAAAATTGCTCATGAACTTTGAACCCTTATAAGTTCCTAACAAATAAAATGTTTTTTTCCAAAATTGTGCTGATGTAAAGTAGACATGTGGGAAATATTATTTAATAACTATTTTGTGTCACATAACTCTCTGGTTTAGCAGAAAAAAAATTCAAAATTTGAAAATTGCAAGATTT